>JASAND010029970.1:0-159898 GCA_030248195.1 Trissonchulus latispiculum | reverse complement strand
AAATAATATGATATGAAGCTTGGATGGTTCCTTTTTGCCATTCCTGAGACTTCTTTGGTGCACGCTAAAAAGTGGCAACTTTTAAAATCTTCTATGTTTAACACATGGGATCTCAACTTTGAGGTGAAATTAGCCAATAACCGTAAGACTTACGACAACTCGTTAAAATAAATCGTTTAGACAACAGAACAGGTAAAAATCAGCGAGATCGAAGAATGTCGAAAAAAAATAACCAAAAAATGGACCCCCTTAAGCTCGAATTAAAAATTATGATTAAAAATCAAATTTGGTATATTTGCAGATATTGGTAGTACAAGTTCGTTAAATTCACACAAGATGGTAAGACCTTAGGAAAACATCGAGCCAAATAGAATTTATTTTTTAAATTTTTCCATTTTCAACAGATCATGGAAATTCTTACCTTTGAACAATATTTCCATAACGCATCTTGGATAAGCCTTTGTGTAAGCAAACAAAGTTTTTGAATCCGTACCATGTGCTTCAATGATCCGGATCAATCGTAACACCTTTAGGTAGTTAAGAATGGCTTCAAGCAACATTAAAAGTAGACGTATTCTACTTTTTGCTAAACAAAAAATTAGAGAACAGAGTTATGAACTCTAGTGCTTAGTTATTTCAAGGTAAGCACAATTGGATCTCTGCTGGTTTGCTATTTAAGACGACTATTAGCGTATTTCATGATTTCAATATGACGAAAATAACATTACAAAAAAGTAAAACTTCAACAGTCGTAAGTAATTCAGCTTGTTCTTGAACTGGATCATAATTAAGTTGATTTAGGTCCTCCGTTACGACATACAGACCGATGAGAAAACATTACCTTCTCCTGGTTTGTTTAAGGACGAACTTCATGATAATTTGTGAAATGGTATGTCAAAAATAACAGATAGATGAAACAGATCCAAGTTACGTAAGCAAAAAGAGCTCGTGACAATCGGTAGTTTGAGCTCCCTCTTATATATGATTCTTATCGTAAAAATTTATCAATCAGGGTCACAGGCATTTGCAATCATCAGTTGTCGTCTGTCAGTAAACTTTATTTCGGTTGTATCCATGCATAGTTTGCAAAAACAAATACTCACATTGAGTGCTCAATATCAGGACTTTGCTTTCCTGTCGTTACTGTGCTTCTATCAGTGTGTGAAGTACTCCATGATCAGGTGATTGCAGTTTCCTTAATATTTTATTGCTATTTAATCAGCTAATTAAAAGCCCAACAGGAAACGGTGCACGATGTTCAGCGTTAGTTTTCCCATTGCAATTTTATCAGGTGGTGAACTTACGTAATTTAGCGCACATGCTATTGCTTCGTCACTAATCTTTATCGAGTTTTAATGAGGGCAAACTTTAACGATGATGACATGGTAAATTGGTGGTCTTAAGTGTATATGTTCCTCTGGTTATGGATGGTATAGCGCCATAACTTTTATCTATTAAAAGCAGATTGTTCAGATGCATGCATACAGGAAAATACGCACAGTATCTCTGAATTTTTATAATTGTTTAACATTTTAGGCATTTTAGTAAAACACCCAATTTCAAGAATTTTTATAAATGCATTGACTCTGTATAAGCTAGACTGAGAATCTAAGTGAATATGTATATGGTGGTTTAATAGCTGCGTTTCTATGACTAGTGTTGCAACTCTGGTAGTATAAGTTAAACTCTGTATCGCAAATATTTGAGGTTTGGGGTTAAACGCGCAGCTATTATCGCTAACTTTGTTCCATTTTCATCCAGAGCACTGCCAAAGCTGGAGCGAACCGTAGCAATGGATTTCATGGTTTTTAATCAGTTCTGATAAGAACTCTCGTGTTTACTTCTATCACCTGATTGAGGATTGATGAGAGGCTTTCCTCATCCGCAGGCTATAATTTTTTAAGGTACCGAGCATTACCGAATGCTGTCGTTATGGTTTGGTTCAAAGCCATGCTGTGAAGTTTCTACGTTTCTAGTGTCTACTTTAAAAGGTAAGAAATTTTTTAATTCGCCTTTATAATTTAATTTTGTAGGAAGGGTTTGCAAATAATGGCACACAACTATAATTCCTTTTTTGCTATTCTCGTCAGATACCATGTACGAAATGAAGGATAGAGTTGATTACCAATAATAACATTTCTCAACCGAGAAGCGGGAACAGGTATTTTCCCAACAAGATTGTCATGGAGAGTTATCTATCGTACCGCATGACTTGGGTTACAGCTACTCATCTATTCATCCCCACATTCACAGCCCAGAGAACAAAGAACAAAGTTTGTAATGAAGCTGCGACACAAACTACTGTTACATTTCCACAGCTATGACACCCATAGGTTAACGCGGGAGGGGTCTGGCGGGGTCCAAGCCCCCCCCCACCTCCCGGCCGAAACAAAGTGGAAGCCCTACCGCCGTCGGAGACAAGGGGTGTGGAAAAAATGGCCAAGGGGTGTAAGCAAAAATAGCCGAAATAGTTTTTACACTGAAAATTTGAAAAACTTCCGGCTTCTTCTTAAAAGTGTTTAATTTTTCATGAAATATTGAATTTTTTCTAAAAATTGAAGATTTTGTTGCAAATTTTATTAAAATTAGCGTTAAATTTTTTAGTACAAATTTATTCTTGAAGTGCATGCCCCCCTGAAAATTTTAGTTCAAGGTACAGGCCCCTGAAAAGATTTTGGAGACAAGCCCCCCAGGACCCGACCCTATGTTAATGTATGAGTATAACCAACTATTAAAATAGTTTGGATCTAGATTGCTCCAAATATGATTAACGCGTAACTAAAATGTGAGTAGAGGTGACTACGTTATAGTCACCCTACTTTATCTAAACTTTTATTCTGTGAATACAACCTACACAAACTACACGACGTTTGTACCATAAACATTAACACTTAGGCTTTTTTTACAAAAACTTTACAAAACTGGTGTTCTTGTAAACTGGGGATCAACCATTGCCTATTTACGTTCGTTCCAAATTGTTTTTCTAAGTTTTTGTGATTATCATGGGTGTGACGTTTCTCCCACCTTCAAAGGTGTAATTATAATTTCAAATTTAGAAGAGTACATATAATCAGTATTGTTATATTGGCAACATAAACTGTACAGACATAAGCTAGAAATGTGGTGATTTCTTTTGTTTCATATGTGTCTTGATGAAATATTGTACGTATATGTCATAATAAAAATCTTGGAATCTATCTCGAGTAAGAAAGTTGGTGCTATTGTCTGAACTCAACACATCTGAAGTTGGAAAACTCAACTCGATGTTTAGGACCGTGTATACTCTGTAAACTTTTGACTCCAAAAAGTTTCTTTTTCTCAACTAATTACATAAAGTTAGTCAGCCTACAAAATGTAACGTTGATAATAAAAAGTGCAATGCGTTATAATTCTCGTTAAATGTTTCGAGAGCAAAAGCAAGATTGGTCTAAATTTTGATCGTATAAAGTTATTCAAGTTTTCAAAACGTGCAACGTGGGTGATTCGAATTAAGGTTTTCTATTAACAACGCAAAACGATTCTCCAGGGCCCTGCTGCATAAAAGTTTTATCAGTCTAACAGTCTATTAACAGTGGTTTCTGTTGCATAAAGTCTAACACTGTTAACTCACTATTAACTGATAGTTACCAGTGTTATAACAGTAAATCTAACAGTGTTTGTTGCATATACTTCAACAGTGTTAGTTTTTGACTGATAATTTAGAGCTAGCAGTCTATCAGTCGTGTGGTCACCGTTAGTTTACTATCAGTAGAGAGTTCTTGGATTTTATTAAAATTTAACGAAGTTTGCAAAATTATTTGCAAAGATAACAGTCTGTATGCTTAATAAAAATAGGGAATTAACAATTTTTTCAACTTACTTTGACGCATTTAACTCAATTTATTTTAAGAATTGGACACAGTAATCTAATTTTTTTTAGATTTATTCAGAATTTTTAGTCTGACTGTCCTTGCTTAAGTAATATTTTTTGAATTTGGTTCTGGCAATGGCCCGGATTGACATGTATGACTACACCCATCAAACGCTTGAACTCAGAATAAGGGGATCTACATTTAATTTCTAAAAAACTTATATTAGCCTTAAAGTATCAAAAAACCAATGAAAACACAGACCCTAGCATACGTTCATAGACCCTTCTAACATTACGGGTGGTTCGACCGGATGAGATGACACTTGGGATTTGGTTCAAAATTGACCTTTTACATATACTAGGTTCCATTTTTTCCTAAAATTTCTAGCATGCCTAACGTCCGTTCCAGCTCAAACATATTCAGAAAAAATTTAGAACTGGCTTCCTTTCATAGCTCCTTTCAGCATTGTGGAATGTACGACATGGCGAATAGAGCTATGAACGATACGTACCCTAACGCGAATGGAAGTCGGAGGTTTTACTTTTCTGGCCAATATTTGTAATAGGCTAATATAAATAAAATAGCTAATAGGACCAGCAGAGAGTACAGAAAAAAATCCCGACTCGGTTTTCTTAATGTTAAAGCATGCAAATGTATGTACTCACCATAGCCTCCTATGCTCCTGTTTGCTATTTTTCTTAAGATGGTGAAAGTGAAATTACTCACAGTTTAGCACAAACGAAACCTCAATAATAGGCCGTTTTAATGATGTAGAATTCATGGTATGATGCACTTTAGCATACGAATAAATAGCCCGAAACTGTTGCCGAGCCGCGCCAGCTGTTTGTCAAAATCAGCACAACTTTGCACGCTTAATATATCTCCAAATTGGCTGAACCAAATTGTTTCATATTTTGCCATGCAAACACAATGCATAGGCCCTACAAATGAGCAAAGTATAAGCGAAATTAATTTTTTGACCCATCGCGCCAAAGTCGGCTTGTACCTGAAATTGACTGATATATATATATATATATATATATATATATATATATATATATATATATATATATATATATATATATATATATATATATATATATATTTACACATATATATATGTCACCGTAAAATTGTATAAAACGGAATTATGTATAATTCCGTCTTCTCAACATAGAATCAAGTAAGCGTCTTGATGGAGTCAGCATACAGTCTTTCATTTATTTTAAACTTTACATTTTACAACGCCTTTTTACTTTTTAATGTACATATTTTTAATTTTGAATAATTTGTAATTTTAAATTTTGAAACTTTGGAAACCATTTCACTTTTTAGATACGTATGTTACTGAAGTTGTCCCGAAGGATACTATTGCTAGTCTGCGATCAGCTGTTTGCGGAACATTTCAGGGACAAGGAGCTGCCTGGTGCGGATGCAAGCCAGGTCGTTTGCAGTGTGAAACAAAGCGATGTAAATGCAAAGCAAGAGATCACTTATGCAACTCAAAGTGCCACCAGTCAACATCATGCAGAAATAAATAACTCATTCGAAAGCTATGAAATTCAGCACTTATGAAGCGTTTAAAATTTTGGTTATTAAAATTATGATTATAAATTACTAGATCGTTTTCAGTAATAGCCATTGTGTTTTGCATACGTAAGGTCAAAATTTTTGTAAAATTCAAGAATTCTTCAATATTCCTGAAAATGTTCAGGAATTATGCAAAATTCCTTGAATGTATTCAAGAATTACGTATAATTCCTAAAACTAGACGGAAAAGTGTACAATTTGGAGATCATAATAAGAGTTACAAAATTCCTGAGCATTTCAGGAATTATGTATAATTCCTGAAATAAGACGGAATAGTACATAATTTCGGTTTATACAATTTTACGGTGATATATATATATATATATATATATATATATATATATATATATATATATATATAACATTTATATGTTTTGTTCAGCTGAGGTTGTGTTAAATAAAACCCTATCAAATTATTGTGTATAAAATCTGTGCAAAAATATTTAGGGGAGCATCTCGAAGAATAATTAATGATAAGGCAACCCCTCTAGCAAAAGTGCATAATAAATATATAAAGAAGAGTAAGCCACTAGAGGGCTCCTCTTCTTGGCATTGCGTAACGGTGCGCCGACCACAATAAGCGAATGTTCCCCGTTTGGGGGAGGTCGACCAAGTCGACAGCGCATACCCCCCTCCGTTTGGTTGTGAGGTAGCAGATAAGAAACAACCGGTTGGTGGGGGGGGGTAGCCAACTGCCAATCAGATTGTAGATACCCCCTACCCGTTTGGTGGGGGGGGGGAGTAGAGCAGAGGATTACGGTAGTTTTTGTTCTATTCGAAAATGGGTCCCCGTTTGGTCGGGGGGGGGGGGTAGCAAAAAGAAGTCCCCGTGTGGTGGGGGGTAGGCAAAATTGGTCCCTGTTTGTTTGGGGGGAGCACAAAAGAAGTGGCCAACAGCCAATCAGATTCAGTCATTCTTAGCCTGACTTGGCGACCCCCCCCCCTCAAAAGGGGACCTTCTTCTGCCTATCCCCCCCCACCAAACGTGGACCCGTTTTGGCTAGCCCCCAATAAATGGGGACATCTTGCTGCTACACCCCCACTAAATGCTTGTCGACCCTCTCCCCCCCACCAAACGGGGGAACATTCGCGTGTTGTGGGTTACGCACCGTTACGCAATGCCAAGAACAGAAACCCTCTAATGGCTTACTCGTCTTCTATTATATTAACCTCACCCATTTCAAAGGTTTTACTTTTAGCGTTAACATTATCCTGGGGCTTACCATTTTGAGACAAGTCGTCAAATTTTAAACATAAATATAAGAAAATTGCGTTATGGTTCCATATTCATAGCTGATATAATTTTTTAATGAATTTTTGGAGTATTATAATTTGGTAGTAATTTAAATTTTAAAACTTCAAAAATTCGTTAAAATTCTTCAAAGACTTAATTTGAAATTCTGATTCCTACAAATCGCAGTCCGAAAACGTGGAAATAATATGATATGAAGCTTGGATGGTTCCTTTTTGCCATTCCTGAGACTTCTTTGGTGCACGCTAAAAAGTGGCAACTTTTAAAATCTTCTATGTTTAACACATGGGATCTCAACTTTGAGGTGAAATTACTTAATAACCGTAAGACTTACGACAACTCGTTAAAATAAATCGTTTAGACAACAGAACAGGTAAAAATCAGCGAGATCGAAGAATGTCGAAAAAATAACCAAAAATGGACCCCCTTAAGCTCGAATTAAAAATTATGATTAAAAAATCAAATTTGGTATATTTGCAGATATTGGTAGTACAAGTTCGTTAAATTCACACAAGATGGTAAGACCTTAGGAAAACATCGAGCCAAATAGAATTTATTTTTTAAATTTTTCCATTTTCAACAGATCATGGAAATTCTTACCTTTGAACAATATTTCCATAACGCATCTTGGATAAGCCTTTGTGTAAGCAAACAAAGTTTTTGAATCCGTACCATGTGCTTCAATGATCCGGATCAATCGTAACACCTTTAGGTAGTTAAGAATGGCTTCAAGCAACATTAAAAGTAGACGTATTCTACTTTTTGCTAAACAAAAAATTAGAGAACAGAGTTATGAACTCTAGTGCTTAGTTATTTCAAGGTAAGCACAATTGGATCTCTGCTGGTTTGCTATTTAAGACGACTA
Organism: Trissonchulus latispiculum; assembly: GCA_030248195.1. Taxonomy (NCBI): domain Eukaryota; kingdom Metazoa; phylum Nematoda; class Enoplea; order Enoplida; family Ironidae; genus Trissonchulus; species Trissonchulus latispiculum. Next base: position 152,340 of record JASAND010029970.1, on the reverse strand, counting down.
TTAGCGTATTTCATGATTTCAATATGACGAAAATAACATTACAAAAAAGTAAAACTTCAACAGTCGTAAGTAATTCAGCTTGTTCTTGAACTGGATCATAATTAAGTTGATTTAGGTCCTCCGTTACGACATACAAACCGATGAGAAAACATTACCTTCTCCTGGTTTGTTTAAGGACGAACTTCATGATAATTTGTGAAATGGTATGTCAAAAATAACAGATAGATGAAACAGATCCAAGTTACGTAAGCAAAAAGAGCTCGTGACAATCGGTAGTTTGAGCTCCCTCTTATATATGATTCTTATCGTAAAAATTTATCAATCAGGGTCACAGGCATTTGCAATCATCAGTTGTCGTCTGTCAGTAAACTTTATTTCGGTTGTATCCATGCATAGTTTGCAAAAACAAATACTCACATTGAGTGCTCAATATCAGGACTTTGCTTTCCTGTCGTTACTGTGCTTCTATCAGTGTGTGAAGTACTCCATGATCAGGTGATTGCAGTTTCCTTAATATTTTATTGCTATTTAATCAGCTAATTAAAAGCCCAACAGGAAACGGTGCACGATGTTCAGCGTTAGTTTTCCCATTGCAATTTTATCAGGTGGTGAACTTACGTAATTTAGCGCACATGCTATTGCTTCGTCACTAATCTTTATCGAGTTTTAATGAGGGCAAACTTTAACGATGATGACATGGTAAATTGGTGGTCTTAAGTGTATATGTTCCTCTGGTTATGGATGGTATAGCGCCATAACTTTTATCTATTAAAAGCAGATTGTTCATATGCATGCATACAGGAAAATACGCACAGTATCTCTGAATTTTTATAATTGTTTAACATTTTAAGCATTTTAGTAAAACACCCAATTTCAAGAATTTTTATAAATGCATTGACTTTGTATAAGCTAGACTGAGAATCTAAGTGAATATGTATATGGTGGTTTAATAGCTGCGTTTCTATGACTAGTGTTGCAACTCTGGTAGTATAAGTTAAACTCTGTATCGCAAATATTTGAGGTTTGGGGTTAAACGCGCAGCTATTATCGCTAACTTTGTTCCATTTTCATCCAGAGCACTGCCAAAGCTGGAGCGAACCGTAGCAATGGATTTCATGGTTTTTAATCAGTTCTGATAAGAACTCTCGTGTTTTTACTTCTATCACCTGATTGAGGATTGATGAGAGGCTTTCCTCATCCGCAGGCTATAATTTTTTAAGGTACCGAGCATTACCGAATGCTGTCGTTATGGTTTGGTTCAAAGCCATGCTGTGAAGTTTCTACGTTTCTAGTGTCTACTTTAAAAGGTAAGAAATTTTTTAATTCGCCTTTATAATTTAATTTTGTAGGAAGGGTTTGCAAATAATGGCACACAACTATAATTCCTTTTTTGCTATTCTCGTCAGATACCATGTACGAAATGAAGGATAGAGTTGATTACCAATAATAACATTTCTCAACCGAGAAGCGGGAACAGGTATTTTCCCAACAAGATTGTCATGGAGAGTTATCTATCGTACCGCATGACTTGGGTTACAGCTACTCATCTATTCATCCCCACATTCACAGCCCAGAGAACAAAGAACAAAGTTTGTAATGAAGCTGCGACACAAACTACTGTTACATTTCCACAGCTATGACACCCATAGGTTAACGCGGGAGGGGTCTGGCGGGGTCCAAGCCCCCCCCACCTCCCGGCCGAAACAAAGTGGAAGCCCTACCGCCGTCGGAGACAAGGGGTGTGGAAAAAATGGCCAAGGGGTGTAAGCAAAAATAGCCGAAATAGTTTTTACACTGAAAATTTGAAAAACTTCCGGCTTCTTCTTAAAAGTGTTTAATTTTTCATGAAATATTGAATTTTTTCTAAAAATTGAAGATTTTGTTGCAAATTTTATTAAAATTAGCGTTAAATTTTTTAGTACAAATTTATTCTTGAAGTGCATGCCCCCCTGAAAATTTTAGTTCAAGGTACAGGCCCCTGAAAAGATTTTGGAGACAAGCCCCCCAGGACCCGACCCTATGTTAATGTATGAGTATAACCAACTATTAAAATAGTTTGGATCTAGATTGCTCCAAATATGATTAACGCGTAACTAAAATGTGAGTAGAGGTGACTACGTTATAGTCACCCTACTTTATCTAAACTTTTATTCTGTGAATACAACCTACACAAACTACACGACGTTTGTACCATAAACATTAACACTTAGGCTTTTTTACAAAAACTTTACAAAACTGGTGTTCTTGTAAACTGGGGATCAACCATTGCCTATTTACGTTCGTTCCAAATTGTTTTTCTAAGTTTTTGTGATTATCATGGGTGTGACGTTTCTCCCACCTTCAAAGGTGTAATTATAATTTCAAATTTAGAAGAGTACATATAATCAGTATTGTTATATTGGCAACATAAACTGTACAGACATAAGCTAGAAATGTGGTGATTTCTTTTGTTTCATATGTGTCTTGATGAAATATTGTACGTATATGTCATAATAAAAATCTTGGAATCTATCTCGAGTAAGAAAGTTGGTGCTATTGTCTGAACTCAACACATCTGAAGTTGGAAAACTCAACTCGATGTTTAGGACCGTGTATACTCTGTAAACTTTTGACTCCAAAAAGTTTCTTTTTCTCAACTAATTACATAAAGTTAGTCAGCCTACAAAATGTAACGTTGATAATAAAAAGTGCAATGCGTTATAATTCTCGTTAAATGTTTCGAGAGCAAAAGCAAGATTGGTCTAAATTTTGATCGTATAAAGTTATTCAAGTTTTCAAAACGTGCAACGTGGGTGATTCGAATTAAGGTTTTCTATTAACAACGCAAAACGATTCTCCAGGGCCCTGCTGCATAAAAGTTTTATCAGTCTAACAGTCTATTAACAGTGGTTTCTGTTGCATAAAGTCTAACACTGTTAACTCACTATTAACTGATAGTTACCAGTGTTATAACAGTAAATCTAACAGTGTTTGTTGCATATACTTCAACAGTGTTAGTTTTTGACTGATAATTTAGAGCTAGCAGTCTATCAGTCGTGTGGTCACCGTTAGTTTACTATCAGTAGAGAGTTCTTGGATTTTATTAAAATTTAACGAAGTTTGCAAAATTATTTGCAAAGATAACAGTCTGTATGCTTAATAAAAATAGGGAATTAACAATTTTTTCAACTTACTTTGACGCATTTAACTCAATTTATTTTAAGAATTGGACACAGTAATCTAATTTTTTTTAGATTTATTCAGAATTTTTATTCTGACTGTCCTTGCTTAAGTAATATTTTTTGAATTTGGTTCTGGCAATGGCCCGGATTGACATGTATGACTACACCCATCAAACGCTTGAACTCAGAATAAGGGGATCTACATTTAATTTCTAAAAAACTTATATTAGCCTTAAAGTATCAAAAAACCAATGAAAACACAGAAAATGGATAGTAATAATACGGCAATAATAAGCAAACTATCACCGTCTTAATCAAAAGATGGACTGATTATCAGTCTGATAATCAGTGCCCCGAAATTTGCACTTAAATGCCACATCTACACTGATTATTAGACTGTTAGAATGAGTTTGTTTCTAACAGTTGCTTTAAGCAACAAAATTTCTAATACTGTTGAATATTAGTCTAACAGTCTAACAGCCTAACAGCTAACACTGTTAGTTTTTATGCCCAGAATTGGGCATCCTATTATACTGACAATAACAAATTAAACAGTGATCTCGGAAATTTAACACATCCGATTGTGTAAGCACTGATGTAAAAGTTTCTTCATTTCTCGCTTGTTTTGTTCTGCTAATGTCTGAGCTGTTGCAGTTTCAGATCACTCGAATTCACATGCAGCAAGGACTTACACAAAACAAAATTCAAACACCAATAACAAATAACCGAGTAATTCTATAAAATGCGTCAAAAATCCGTGGCAAAACAGCAAAACAAAGCCTAGTTCAATAAGAAACAAAATCCAATGCATAGCATAAACCAAAACAAAGCAATCTACATAATCCTTGCCAAAATCCGCAGTCTTATACAACGGAATTTAAAAACTGGGAAGAAAAGTCCTTGAACTGGCCAATACTTGGCCAAGAACAGCAATCAAGATTACTCGGTAGGTAGGCAGAGGGAATAGAATCACAATCCAAATTCTAGCAGCCCCAATTGTAAGCTGGGAGGCACACGTAAGGTGCACCCAAATGCAGGACTAAGCGAGTGGTTTTAAACCGAGAACAACTGCTAGCTAGAATATATTAACAAATAAATAATCGTACACCAAAGCTTAAGAGTAGAATAAACAAAACCCAAGACTTTGTGCTACAACTAGTTGTTCCTGAAGAGTTTACACTATTGCCCACGAATTCAGACTTAAGTTTGGTTCGGTTGTGCGTCAATCGGTAGAGCGTTGGCCTAGATCGCAAAAGGTTGTGAGTTCGATCCCCACCTCAGCCGCGAATTTTTCGGTCGGAGGTGCTGTAGTGACAATCTTAGTTTCGTTCGTTCTTTCATTGTTCTTAGCGAGACTCTCTCCTTATAGAAAACATCTAGAAAGTAAAGGTTGACGTTGAAATTTACAGTACAGACTAACGTATAAGATAGGACTAAAACAGAATTTTTGGAATTCCTTTTTCTTAGCCGACTATGAGGCATCGTTTTGGTTTCTAACTCTGACATAACTCAAGATTACCATCTTTAAATTCACAATTTGCAGCATCACAATTTGCAGCGCAAGAGCTTAGTCAGCGTTTCAATGGATTATAATATTCCCATGCCATCGCATCGTCTGCACAGCATCGAATTTTAAAAGGAAAGGTTTATATCCTTCAATAAGTCGGTATAAAAACAACTAAGATTGAAAACAGCAAGTTCAGACAGACACAGCAGAACAAAAATGGGTTTATGTTGGCTTTACACTGTGAGCATATTTTAGAGATCATTTTCAGTAGTCATTTACCAAAGCAAATTTGTTTCAATTCATTCATGTGGTTATTAGCTTTTCCCGCGGGGGTTGTGTGTTACATACTATCTTTTGAACTTTCTAAAATATAAGTGTATACGTATGAGTCAATGTCTGGTAGGTTTCAGGATGTTGGCGATGACCCTGCAGTCGATAGTAGTAGATTTACGATGGTACGGCCCCAGCTAGCTATGCTAGCTAAGTATTGCGCTGTTAACAATGATTTCGTTTTATATATTAATCGGGAAATCTTACCTAATATTTCATAAGATTTTGCTATTATTACATAATATTTCATAAGATTTCATTATTAATACCTAATACTTCATAACATTTTGCTAAAATTACGTAATAATTCCTAAGTTTCAACATTGACTGCATAATGTTTACTATCCATTACCTCAACTTTTTGTAATAATTACGGAACATTTCCTTCATTGCCTCCTCAAATGTGCCACCCACCTCCTCAAACGTGCCACCTCCCTCCTCAAATGTGCCACCTCCCTCCTCAAATATGCCACCGTTCCGGAAACCTATTACCTAACCGGAAATGACTATGACATAACCGGAAACATCTCCTTCCGCCACCCACCTCCTCAATTCCGCCACCCACCTCCTCAATTCCACCAGCCCCCTCCTCAATTGCGCCACCCACCTCCTCAATTCCGCTACCAATCTCCTCAATTCCGCCACCCGCCTCTTCAATTCCGCCACCTACTTCCTCAGATCCGCCACCTACTTCCTGGTATATGTTTAATCGTGTCAATCTATTTCTTAGTCAGACGTACTTCCGTACTTCGGAATCTTGAACGGAACACCTATTAGGTAACCGGAATTGTCAATTATTTAGCCGGAAATTACTTTTACATAACCCTGAATACATCACCGGAAATGTCTATTACAAAGCTCCAACAGTTCCTGTTACATAACCGGAAGTACCTAAGTAGACAAAACCGGTGTCATTTCAACGGAAATGACCTGGAGATTACAAATATCAAAAAAAATTTTAAAAAACTTTTAAAAATTTAAAGTGGTAATTTAGATTGTTAATAGATTTATGCCATGTTGGGTGTCATTTCAACGGAAATGATCTGGAGACTACAAATATCTAAAAATCATTAAAAAACTTTAAAAAATTTAAAGTGGCAATTTGGATTTTTCTAAAATTATGCCATGTGGAGTCTCATTCAAAAGGAATAAAATGCAGAGTACGAAAATAAAAAAATTTCAAAAGGTTTTGAAAAATTTAAATTCGTAATTTAGATTTTTCATTAAACTATATCGTGTGGGGTGTCATTTCAACGGAAATGACATGGAGATTACAAAAATTTAAAAGATTTTCAAAAAATTTTATAAAATTTAAGTTCATAACTTAGATTTTCATTAAATTATATATATCATGTGGGGTGTCATTTCAACGGAAATGACACATTGATTACGAAAAAATAAAAATTTTCAAAAAATGTAACCGGAATTGACTCTTAGGTAACCGGAATTGACTAGTGCATAACCGGAAATGACATTTCAACGGAAATGACACATAGATTACGAAAAAAAATTTTTCAAAAAATGTAACCGGAATTGACTCTTAGGTAACCGGAATTGACTAGTGCATAACCGGAAATGACTATTACATTGCCGGAAATGACTATCACATTACCGGACACGTCTCCGGAAACCTGTTACCCAACCAGAAATGACTATTACATAACCGGAAATTACTATCACATTACCGGAACGTCTCCGGAAACCTGTTACCTAACCGGAAATGACTATTAAGTAACCGGAATTGACAACTGCATAACCGGAAACATCTCCGGAAACATATTGCCTTACCGGAAACACCTCCGGAAGCGCCTATTATTTCAACGGAAATGTCATGGGGATTACGAATAGCTAAGAAATTCAAATAGTTGTTTAATTAAAAACCAACAAGCAAATGACAATTGAGTGAATTTTAATAGTCGTCACTGTCTTCACTGCTAGGTGAATATTCAAAATCCATTGCATCATCTTCCTCATCTTCCGCGTCACTAGACAACGGCAATGGTATGTACCTGGCGGCTAAAACAAGCATATGACGACATTAAATTTTACAATTTTACATTAGGTTTACATAAAGACCACACAAATATAACCTGAGCAATTAATACTTATTCTAAAATGTATTTTGTAGCATTATTTCAAAATTATAAAATAAATGAAATACTATAGTTTACCTGCTGCTGGTGATTGTGATGCTGCTGGAGACGGAACAAATGGCACGAGCTGATCATCCTAAAGAAGTAAAACAAATTATATCAATCATTATTAATTTGAAATAATCCTGGAATAACCTAGCCAATCATAATCTAGCATAAGTTAACCAATCAGAATCAAGCTATATGTTTAACATGTAGCAAATTTGTCTCTTTTGTGTCTGTGTCTGTCTGTTTTGTGTCGCGTAAAAACGTGCAAAATCAAATTGATGACGGCTTACGTCAGCCGTCAGCCATCAGCCGTAATTCGTCAGCCGTCAGCCGTCAGCCGTAAGCCGTCAGCAGTCAGCTGTAAGCTGTCTGCCGTCAGCAGTCAGCCGTAAGCTGTCTGCCGCCAGCCGTCAGCCGTAAGTCGTCAGCCGTAAGTCGTCAGCCGTAAGTCGTCAGCCGTCAGCCGTCAACCGTCAGCCGTAAGTCGTCAGCCGTCAGCCATAAGTCGTCAGCCGTAAGCTGTCAGCCGTAAGTCGTCAGCCGTAAGCCGTCAGCCGTAAGCCGTCAGCCGTCAGCCGTCAGCCGTAAGCGGTCAGCCGTAAAGACGTCAGCCGCAAACGCGAAACTATCAATGCTCATTTCACATGTAAATCCCGATTGATCCTTCGAGAAACTGTTCCGGGGACGAAATCCTGCAACCCGACTCGAACCAACCATAAACTCCAAAGGATAAACAGGGTTGGGTCAATGCATTTGAATTGCAATTCGGACAGGGATTGCACTTTTGTCGCAAACTCTGCAGTCTTTTGGAGTTTATGGTTGGTTCGAGTCGGGTTGCAGGATTTCGGCCCCGGAACAGTTTCTCGAAGCATCAATCGGGATTTACATGTACGTACATTTACATTTACGGCTGACGGCTGACGTCTTACGGCTGACGGCTGACGGCTGACGGCTGACGGCTGACGGCTGACGACTTACGGCTGACGACTTACGGCTGACGGCTGACGGCTAACGGCTTACGGCTGACAGCTGACGACTTACGGCTGACGGCTGACGGCTGACGGCTGACGGTTGACGGCTTACGGCTGACGGCTTACGTCTGACGACTTACGGCTGACGGCTGACGTCTTACGGCTGACGGCTGACGGCTGACGGCTGACGACTTACGGCTGACGACTTACGGCTGACGGCTGACGGCTTACGGCTGACGGCTTACGGCTGACGGCTGACGGCTTACGGCTGACGGCTGACGACTTACGGCTGACGAATTACGGCTGACGGCTGACGGCTGACGTAAGCCGTCTTCAATTTGATTTTGCACGTTTTTACGCGACACAAAACAGACAGACACAGACACAAAAGAGACAAATTTGCTACATGTTAAACATATAGCTTGATTCTGATTGGTTAACTTATGCTAGATTATGATTGACTAGGTTATTCCAGGATTCTGACTCGCTAGTTTGTGCGTGTGAATGATTAGAAACCACAATGGATGCCTTATAGTCGAGATAAGAAAATGGATGCCTTATATAGTTGGGATAAGAAAAAGGATGATCTTGTTGAAAAAATGGTTGAATATACGTTACTGCTTGTCAACATAAATACGACACCTGTCTGAAGCTGTTGTCTTTAGAAAGCTACTTATAAAAATGAAAGTTTCAGAACACGTATTTACAAAACATGGTCGTTGCTGTCCGGTTGAAAACGGAATATTTCTCGGGAGAAGGTGCCAAATCATAGAGTTAATATTAATAGAGTGCATTTGAAAATCAACAGATTGGAGAAAAGATCGCTGGAGCTTTAGGCCTAATGTATGGATTCTCTGGCACTGTTTCGAAGATAAAAGTGGCACAACACGCTATGGAAATTCCAGTTCTTGCATCAAGGTAGGTAATAAAACTATTGAGACTATTATTAAGCAGTGCTTAATAACAATATGTTTCACAAATTTGGCATTATTTTGTTTCAGGTTGTATATGACGTCCATGATGAATTTGTCCTATTAGCTTATCCTGTCTGAACACACTGCTGACATTCTTATTAAATATGTATGTATGTATGTATGTATGTATGCATGTATGTATATAATTATATAGGTAAGTAATGTAAAAATGACAAATGTTTGCATTTTTGAAATTGTCAAATCCTTTCCTTTTGAATGACACACTACCTAATATAATGTTAAGGAAAAAAATTAAATTTTAAAATTTTTAATTTCTTAAAATTTTTCGAAAATTCTTGTATTTTTGAAATCTTCAAGTAATTTCCTTTTCACCCTACTTGATATACTTTTGCCAAAAAACTAAAATTATAAATTTTAAATTTTTTAAAATGTTTTGAAAATTTTTGTATTTTTGAAATCTTCAAGTCATTTCATTTTGAATGAAACCGTACTTGACATGCTCTTGTGAAAAAATGTAAAATTAAAAATATTAAATTTGCTAAAATTTTTTGAAAATTGTTGTGTTTTTGAATTCTTCAAGTCCTTTGAAGATTTCCTTTTGAATGTCACCCTACTTTACTTGATACACTTTTATAAAGATTTAAATTCAAAATTTTAAATGTTTTAAAATTTTTTGAAAGTTTTTGTGTTTTTGAAATCTTCAAGTCAGTAGCGGTGACTACGATCTGGTTTCCATCCCGGGGTTTTTTGGACCAAATTCGTTTAAAACCTCATCCTCATTTTTTCCCTCCCTGCCTTCTTTGTACTAAATAACTTCAAAACTTCAATCTCATTTCTATGTATGGCATACACCCTACACATCTTCAATTTTGAAAAGCTGTATTATCAGTATATACATGTTAGCTTCTACATTTTGTTATGTTGATGTTCTGCCATCAAATTTTCAAAATGGTCATTTGTGGTATACCGTGTGCTGCTACCATCAGCCACGTACTCCAGATAGTATGGAACTGTAAATATTAGTTTTACTTTTAGCGGACATAAATATGCTGCTATTTAGCGATAGTAGTATGGGTGTATGTCAGACATTGGTTTCCGGAAACCCCCCCTCACAAAACCAGCATTTTATTTGCACGACCTACTTTTCAAATTATCAAAATTCCCAAATCAGTTTACTTTAAAGTAGCTTTGAAAATCGGTGGCTTGCAAGATGCGTCCAAGAGAGATAGGCAGTGGTAAGTAGAAAAGCATAGTAGAGTCCTGAATTTAATTCTTCGTGATTAGCAATTTCCAATGTGCCAAAGCAATTTTAGCCACCTGTTTCAGCTTTTTAATTTAAAACTAGTTTCAGCTTTAGTTAACACAGTTTTAGTCGGCGATCGAAATAATCCAAAATAGTTTCAGTTTAAATTCCAGAGACTGAAGCAACACTAGTTGACGGTTTTTGATAAAAATTTATCGAGAATTACGCGAAATTTTCATCCACTAAAAACAGCATTTTATCATCATATTACAAGTAGTTTTCATAGAAATTAATAGAAATCTACGTCTCAGTTTGACACAGTAATCTGATTTGTAACACTAATTTTGCTGTAACATCTTGAATCAAACCTTCAGCAATTGACTCAAACACAAATTTGGTTAGAGCATGTGACCCGACTTTATATCAGCAAAATGCTTCAACTCATTTGAATATTTCTACCTCACTGTGTTAGCATTACCCTGGCAAAACCATCGAAGAATGTCCACTGTAAACGAGTTTACCCGAAGCTAAATATTCCTAATTTTATTTATTAGTGACTTAAATTTTAGTGACACAAATCAAAATAGTGTGAATAAACATTTTTTCAGGACTTTTGGACGCACAATCTCATAAGTTGGTCCTTGATGCCCTGAGAAACCTAGAGAAGGAAATTTCAAGAGCCCATTGCAGTTTAGGCGGAAAGAGAGTTTGCCTAAAAATCAAGCTGCCAGAAAAACTCCACTGGAGTTTGTTTGCCCACAGAGGAGAAGGTAAATTCAATGTTTTGCAGTTTTTTCAATTAACAAAGAAAGGTCATTTCATTTTATTGTGATTTTACAAATATATTGTTTTTCGTAGGTTTTACAGCTTGTTATGAGACAAAGCTTCAGCTAACAGTTTTACCTGTTTTTGTTATAGGATTAAAAAGGTAACGCTTACAATTTTTCAATGTAGTGTGTTTGTTCAGGCACTAAAAAAGCTGGCTATATATAGCAGTATATACTAGACAGACGTCTAAAACGATTGCAACATATTTTGCTGAGATACTTTGACAGCAAGGGTCATAGTTGCAAACGGCAAACAACAGTAATGCACTATGTAATTATCTCAATATGAAACAAATTATAAGTAACATAAAAACAGCTAAAGAGTAATGCGACGTAACGGCTGGTAACGAACCTTAAATTAAAGTTGAAAATAGAAAAATATCAAAGCTTTAACAGCATTAACTGGATGACATCACAACAAAGTTATTCAGTGACGAGAATCTTTATTATATCTGCAGTTTCCTAGCATACTGTTTTTATAATTATATCCCGTTTCATGTGGCTTGCATTTGATAATGAAACTGTTAAACCGAGATCCGAGATTTAAGATTTTTGCAGGAATCTTTAAATGCATCGTTAAAGTATTTTATAATAAGTTTTCTAGAATTGCTTTCCGACGTTACTTTTTCCAAAGTAAAAGCTGCTGTCAATTTTCGTGAGCATAGAAAGAAAGTAAAAGCAAAATACAAAGTTATCTCATTACAATATGACGCAATCGTCTTAAACGTCCGTCTAGCATAACCTGCTTTTTCAATGGCTGAACCACATACATGAAAAACTGTAAACACTAGGTTCTTAATCCTAACAAAAACAGACAAAATTGTCAGCTGAAGCTTTGCCTTAAAGCAAGCTTTTACTTTTCAAACTTCCCTTTGCTATCTTTGAAGTTCTCGCAATGCATGCGAGCAATGGATCGAGAACAGCTTCCAACAATCTGGCTGCTCGAATACTCGCGAAATACCCGGTTATTTTTTCTGGTACTGTAATTTTGACATAAGGTAGGCGATTGATCAACCAGATCCGTTTTAGTTCAAACGCATATAGTTACTTGGTTAACAGTGTTAAGATTTCGGCCTTAATGTACCGAGCATCTCACATGCTATATGCACTACGAACAGAGTCACACGTTTCTATTATTTACTCTTGATTGGAGCTATAAAGAGACACGTAATGAAGAAACAGAAGCTAAGCTTGTACATGTTCCGAATACAACTGAGGTTGAGTTTAACTTAGATCCAGAAGTGCAATCCCAAATACCTGAAAGAGGCTGAAAAGAGACATCCTAAACAAGACCAATACAGTGTACACAGGAATTTAGTTTTTACTACTGAGGCGTCATAATTTTCTGTATTTTTATTGTGCACAGTATATTTCAGATCCTACAGATGTCCCAAAGCCTAATTACAACCTGAAGCCAAGGTTTTGCTTAGTTGGCTTCAAGTCGTTTCTAGATGATCTGGAATCTGCTCGGGTTTCAGCAAAGGAAAGCCAGCCAACGAATAATGGTATGCCATTTTCATTTATTGTTTTTGTATGTCTTTTTACCCTGGCTCTACCTGATCTGAAAAATTGGAATTTTTACTTGGTTCCGGAATTTTCGAAGTTTCAGGAAACCAAATTTAACCGTTTTCCGCCACTGAGAAAGCAACCTTTTTAAGGAGATTTACCAAGACTGGGACGCTTAAGATTTTCTTTTGTATGCAACGAGAAATTGCTTAACTACTAGTGAATCTAAAACTGTTTTTGCTTCAGTTACTAAACATAATGAAATACTTAAACTCCTCATTATCTCATACTGTTTTCGCCCAATTCTTCACCAACATTCTGATTGTATGCATGTATGTAACAGCAGTGTGTTCATAAAGTTTTGAACGTAAAAATCCACAAAATTTAAGCTTGACACAACTATTTTAAACTTGAATGAATTGTTAATTAAATTAATGAGAGGATGTTTAATGGTGGACGCTATTGTGTTTTTATATGTTGTAGAAGCTGTGACGGGATCCCCCAGACGGTATCCACGAAGAATCGGAGCGAATAAAACCTATTATCATCTTTACTGAATTGCGATTGGATTTTGACTGATTTTAGATTTTTTATTTTTGATTTTTGTTTTGCTGATGCATTCTGCATTGCACCAAAATCAGACTTGTTAAATGCAAACTGCAAATTAGACAAATTGTTTAACACTAACACAACAAGCTTTAAGCTTATTTAGTGCAATACAGAATAATTATTCCTCTATTGAATTTCTAAATTTTTCTTGGAAAAGTATGTTAGCCGTTGTGATTTTTTTCGACTTATTGTATCACCATTCGAAACATTAAGAAGTACCGCTGGTAAAAAGGATACAGTCCATTGTTTTAACTGATAGTTTTTCGAAAACAGCAAACTTATCACAAACTACAATCACTATAAATACTTTAAATAACAGAGCAAGTTCCACAGATTTCTTTTCGTTCGTCAAGAAATTGTTGGTTTGAATCTGTCTTGGATTCTTCATTTGGCAACTGAAATAGAAAGATGAGAAATTGCCAGAGATCAAATCTCGTTCAAAATACTTTACAGAATACCAAAATTTTCATGCATATTTTATTCTTATCCTAAACGATTGTTCGACTTTGTTTTACTCAAAATTGAGATGATTCGTTTTTATTTTTGAAAATATGAACACATATTTATTAATCTGGCAAAAATATTGTAACACATACGTAAACTTAGACGTCCATTTCAAACCTGCTCAAGCTTTTATTGTACAATCTACTCAAAACACTCCCATAACTGAACTTACCAATTTGAGATCATGAGAAAAAGCGTTAATTTGAAAATTAAAAATCAAATAAAAAGTAACACTTTCCTCGAAATATTAAGCTAATAATCAGCTAGCTAAAATAATGAAAGCGAAGCTGTATGTGTTCTACATCATATATGACTTAGTCCAAATGAACTGAAAGTGTGCTATTAGCTAGTTATAATGTTAAACGTACATGTTCATTACTTACTGATTCAATCTAATTCCAGTAGTTCAAGCAATAACTGGCTATCTGTGCAACACGATGATTAGTGCAGAAAACAGATGTTGTTGCACTGCATCCACCATGTAGATTGCACTGATTTGCTGGTTCCACAGGATAGTCACAAAATCTAGGCATCCCAACCTCTTGCGCGTCGAATACTGGAATTTTTATTTTTTGTGCATACAAAAATTCTTGAAGCATAACTAGTTGTTCAGTCCCCTTAGTCACCATATAATTTGGTTGATAGTGCTGAATTAATAACAGAAGGCTATTCAAAAAAGCCTGCAAGCTGGGCACTTGAACATCTGTATCCCACGTAGTACCACTTTTAGTAGTTGCGTATTCAGCGATTTTCCTGTCTTGCGAGGACAGGCTATTGAATGGAAAGGGCGCTCGAATATTGGAATGCAAGAAAGTGTCCTCCTTTTTACCGGTTCGAACGGAAACGCTTCCTTCCAAAGGAACACTACGAAATTCCTTTAATCCAATCATATTGATAGCGGCAATCATCCAGGTGTGACTAAAATAAAAGTGTGTCCATATATATATATATATATATATATATATATATATATATATATATATATATATATATATATATATATATATATATCAGTAAGAAAGTTAGAAAATTTTTGTTTTAAAAGTACGAGTTTATTTAATAGTACCTTCGAAGTGGCTGCATACTGCTCTGAAACCCTGTGTTCTGCTCGGTTGCAGGCAGTCTCCTCTACGAGGACTTCAGCCTCAAGACCTCAATGAGTCACTGCAGCTTCTGACCTAGCAATATTCTAAAATTCGGATCAGGACGCTTATATGCAACGAAGAATACATAGGAGTATGACAACAGACATACTCTTTTATCATAAGACATCACGTACAACTTGTGAAATTCAACCAAAAGAGTGCAGAGAAGTTTTGAAGTAAATGTAAAGTACACAGCAAATGTGAATTTTTCTACGAAGGGTTTTAATTGAAACCAAGAGGAAATTGTCAGAAAACTGTTTCTGTACTAATAAAATTGGTAAGAGCAGTTCAGGGAAATATATATTTAAAACAAATTAACAATATTCAACAAAAAGTCTGGTTTTAATTTTTATTAATAATGGGATCATTTGACGAAAGTGTAATTTTCGGTCGGTATCTTTTGTCAGGATCAGGGCTCAATCACTATTGTTATATGTTGATGTAAGGTATGTAATTTGTATAAAATTTACTGCATATCGATGTGTGCAAAAGCCTGAAAAATTAAGTATCAGCTTCGTTTGCACTTTTAAGGTGGTGATTCCTTTTGGGCACATATTGTTATTTGGCGGCGTAAATCAAGATGAAATTTGAAACTTTCCGAAATAAGTTCGTTTAGCGTTCTAACACCCTCCGCGCAATCCCGATTCAAAAATTCGAGATTTCTGGCTAGAGTGGTTTTTCCCAATTTCTGAACGTTTGGCACCTGCTATACCGTTATGACTATATTCATTCGCAAGATCTTATTGAGCTTCACATTTTGCTTTTTAAAGCAAGTTCTTAGCTTTTCTCTACAGTGAGATCTGGCCAATTTTCTTGTTTTGGCGTCGAAAACTTGTCATTTTGTTTTGCAGAAATCAAATAATCCATCATTTCTTGAGCTACACAAGCTGTAAAATCAAACTAAGGGCGTCGATATGAAGGTGTCACAGGGACAAATTATCCGACGCATGATCGTCTTCCAACTGCTACCATGAAAAATGTAGTTTTTGCAAAAACACGACCAATTTTTTCAAAGATTGTGGAGCATTCACCATGCAAGCTGGAGGGCTGCTACTGAACAAATGTGTTCCGCACAAATTTACCCAGGGACGATTTTTTAGTTGCCGCGATTGCTGCTTTCTAGCTAAAGTAATCGCTTGCAAATTTGGAAAAAGTAGGCAAAATACAGTTGCGCCCACATATTAACTTGTTTCTCTATAACGAAGAGCGATTTCACAATAAATAAAAAATCGTCCCCAGCTATTTGATGGAGGTATCGAATGATATAACCGATGTCTCGCGAAAAATTTACTTGAGTCTGCAAAAATCCTGCAATATTATACTTCTTCTAAACAGTGTTAAAAATATTAATACGTTAATTAATTAATTAATATAAAATATATAAGAATGGCTTCTTAACTCCAAGGGCCTTTTCGCGTGCGAGTTAAAAGAGTAGAGTTAAAAACTTTTAACTCGTTTAACCCTGCAGGCGAGTTAAAATGAACTGTTTAACTCTTTTAACTCGTTTAACTCGCTGCGCGAAAAGGCCCCAAGTAATGAATGAGTAATAATGGTGTAAACTTTATGTGACCAAAGGGAATCACCCCCTTAAAATACGTATTGTTTGTTTCAGTGGACGTTGAACTAGAAAACATTTATCCAAGAAGCAACATTGTTCAGTTTGATGAGTTTTATGTGCTTTTTTTCGATTGGGTAGGACTAATGATTTAAAAATCAGTGAAAGACTTGGTGTGTGTGTGTGTGTGTGTGTGTGTGTGTGTGTGTGTGTGTGTGTGTGTGTGTGTGTGTGTGTGTGTGTGCGCGTGTGTGTGCGTAAAGTTCTGACATTGAAGAAGCTTTCAGGTAAGTAATAACGTTTTTGCAACTGTAAGATTTATAAACGTTGCTTCACCCAAAATATGAGGTTAATATTTTATAGCGCACCTATCTCCTCAGCCAGCCGAATACGTTTGATGGTAGCTTTCTTAAACAGCTTAGTTTTCTTTCCTTGTCTTGTTTTAGCATGCAAACCCGATTGATCAAGGCACATCAGACAGGGCGTATTTACCATGTTCAGCCTACCCTGATGAGAGATACGAAAGGATATTTACTCACGTTTGCAAAGCGCTACCGAGAAAATGCAGAGGAAATGAGGTCGCTCTTCCGAACGATGCCTGTAGCCCTTTGCCGATTCCGAATAGGATGGGAAGAAGTAACTCCTGAAGAGTTTTTCCAAACACGCAAGCTCACGAAGGAGCCTTGTCTGAACGTGCCTATGGATTGGGCAATAGCCAAGTCCTGCGGAAAAGACCCTAGATCTTATGTGTTCTTGTTCTCCCCTCTCAAGGAAGGGGAAACTTTTTTGTCGACATACATCGCCAGCCATGGACCTGTTTCCGAGACTGACTTAAAGATTTATTTAGTTCAACTATACCTGACCATTTATCGGCTGTGGTGTAATCACCGTTTAGTCTATAAAGGAGTTTCCCCCTCTACAATTATCGTGGATCCAAAGGATAAGCTCCCTCGTCTTACCTATTTCGACGATATCGAAGAGGTGAATTCCACCTTGGAAAACATTCTCGTTGACATGGGAAAGTGCTCCATTGTGTTTCAGCCTCCGGAGTTTCTGCTCCAGAAAAAAACTCCCATGTGGGCAGTTACTCACTTATCAGCTTGGTCAGACCCTTCACTTCCTAAGCACTGGCAGATACTACGCAGGGAAAGAACAGTGGCCATTGACGGTGTCGCACATGACCAGGCGTTTCATCATGGCTTGCCTTCGACCGTTTAAAAGGATGAAGTTCTTCCATATCAAGAAAACTGTCGTGTTCAAAGAAGCGGTCAAAACCTATCACGAGTTTATTGAATTGTAGTTTTTTGTTTTAGATTATCATGCCAGACTCTGACATATTAGAGGTATATGTTAATTTGACTTTAGTAAAACGATTAGAACTGTGTCAGTGTTTTTCATATTTATCTCTATTTTGTTCTATTTTTGCAGGAAGCTATAAATCGAACTTTTGGTTCCTCCGAAGTACTCAAGCAATACGTGATGTCGAAACCCTTGACACCGGACGAAGTGCAAACTCTGAAGCGGTTGCTTTCACGATACCTCGCAAATCACTCCCAAAACATACCGCCTCTAAATCACAACCTAGAGGAAGAGTTTTCCAAAAGGGCACAGGACATAGATCGTTTCCAGGCTTCATTCACAACTACCTTTGAGGATACAACTGCAGGGAAAGGTTTCTATGTCTGCACTGGGTGCATCGCCTCCAAACCGAGAAAGCTTCAAGTAGTTCAGTCTGTACACAACTACTGTACCCACTCAAAGTCCCACATTTGGTGTGCTTACTGCAGCGCTAACCACACCAAGCATACCATACAACAGCAAGGCTCTAAGTTTAAACGGTTTTGCTGTAGCTGTGGTTGCTTCAGTCCTGAATCCCCTTCACACCACATATTTATCCTGGATTTCTCAACTGCAGCGTGTTGTTCGCATGGGTTAAAGTGTGCTAAGACTTACTCTGACTGTTGTTCTGAGTTTTGCGTTCACATTCCATTGCTTTTAGGTTGCTGTATGCACGGTCTAAGTTGTACATTTTATACTAATCTGTATCCTGTGTATATTTTTGAATAAAATGTTTTAGGATGTCTAAAACAGCGATTATTGCCATTACAATTGCAAGTTGCCCAAAGATAGGGGCTATACCTTTGGAACTTTGCTTGTTGATACGCGACGGCGATTCCTATAATGACCTTCTGTTTAGAAAGCTAAGGGCTCCCATAACTCTGGAGAGTTTAGATTACGATCAGTACTGGCACCTCTATCACTCTCTAAAGACGACAGGCATCAACTATACGACTGATGACTCATTACCATCGTTTCAGTTGGTAATGATTGATGTTGCTAGGATCATACAGGAAGAAAAGCCGGATATAATCATCAGTAAGGGAACCGCCCAGGTCAGTCTCTTGAATCAATTTCTTTGCATGAATGGTATCGAAAAGAAAGCGATGGATGCGACTGATCTGGGATGTCCGTCATTCAACCATCTACCTATAGCCAGAGTTACACCATGTCCTGAGCACATGTTCACCATGGCTTCAACTATCCGTCACTGTGCCAGAAACCGTGCTCACCAAATAATGTTCTACTTGGACGGACGAGGCGAAGTCGTTTGCGACTGTAAGTTAAACTAGTATCTGTACGCTGATTTGAGTAGTTTATAAATAAGTGATATTTCCTAACCTACCTATATTGTTTTAGGCTAAAGAAGAAGAACAACAAGAAGTCTAGTGACGTTTTATTGACATTTTAAACACATGCAGTATATACAATCTAACTATCATTAAATAATTTAATCCAACGTTGTTCATTACTAGTTTTTTCAGAGCCATAGATAGATTGAGGAACATTAGCATCTTCCAGAAATTTGATGAATTCAGCTACATCGGGCGGTCGATACCTCGATATGAAGGACGGTGAGACTATAAATTTAATTAAATCAACAGCACTTGAAAACGTTTTTCCTTCACCATTGGAAAACGTAACGATAAGACTACCGTTGTCGGACACCTTGACTTTCCCTTCCAACGAATGTAGTAAAAGCTTTGCCCTGCCTTTTGTTTGTTTTGGAATATACTCAAGAATCCAGTTAAGGTCTTGCTTTGGGGTGCAAAGGTTTGCAATCTCAGTTTTCTTTTGTTGTTCAGTTTTGTTGCCATCGTTTAGTATGTTTAACACTGATGTTGTAAAGTCGGAGTGGTTGGTAAACTCGTTTTCTTTAACAAGAAGGTATCGATCATATGACATTGTTTACTGCAATTTGAGCGATAAGTTGAAGCAAAGGTTTGTTCTTTTGCAGTATTTTCTTCTTTTTAATCTCTGATGCGTTTACATTGGCAAGAACTCGTAAGTATTGTTTGTTTCTTTTCAATTTTGGTATTAATAACTGATCTATTGTAACGCTGTCGTTATATAAGATATTGTAGGAAATTTCAGTTATAGCCTTATAAAAAGATAAAGGTGCTTCTAACAGAAGTTCGGACAGGCGAGGACCGCTCACTCCTGCAGCTAGCAGTCGCAGCAATGGAAGGTTGTCTAAAAGTGGTTGTGACATTTGTGAAACATTTCGCTATGTCGTAATATATACTTAACAAGAAGACTATGTCAAGGTAAGTAGACAATTTGTTTCTCTTCGTAAGGCAAAGAGCCTCGAAACTGGAGTTGTGCGGGAGCGGTAGGAGAGAGGTCCACCCACAAGTAGCCGAAAGGTCTTTCAGAGAGAGCTTTGTTATACATATTCATAAACGCTTTGCTTTTCCCTGGAAGCATCTGACTTCCTAAAGTGCTGATGCTTCTTAAATCTCGACGACAGGATAGCAAAAGTAAATGATTAATCTGTCTGCCGGAGTTACCAATGACGGCAATCCGGGTCGGTGTGGAAATGTGCAGCGAATACTCAATAGAATCCATTTGATAGATACGTCTGAACGGTAGTTAAATACATATGTTCTAGTCTATTAATAGTGCAGCAGCACCCTCGGTAAACGGGGCCACAGGCCCCGTTTCCCGAGGGAGGGAGGGGCGCGCGCGGTCCCCCCCACGGCTCCGCCGTTTTACAGTTCGTCTATTGTAGGGTGGCGCTCAGAATCCAGAGACAACGTGACATCAAACTCACCAACGACGAAGCAAACGAGATTTTCAGTCGTTTCCTTGGAGAACCATGCGCGGATGCTGACTTTGCCTTCTTCGGGCGGCGAAATGTACGGACACTGAGCGCTTTGGTCCTTGGTGAGGTCGCAGACAAGAATGAAGTAGCCGTTGGCGAAATCTTCTGGAGTGATGCCAATGTCGCTATTGCTAAAGTCCATGCCCCGAAGCAGAAAAAAGTAAGCCATGTTATAATTGTTTTTATCTAGTTCCATTGTAAGTCCTTCGTTCGTGAACTGCGGAACGTCGTTTTTGTAGACTTGAAAGCGGGAGCAGTGTGTGGAAAGAAAATTGAACGGGTTTTTACTAGTTTCTGGGGACGTGACAGCATTGCTTTTAACAAAAAAGGTATAGACTCGCTTTGGGAGTCTTCCCAAAAACACTCCGTCGTAGCTGAAGGTTTTCGATCCTTTCTGAACAGTCTGAGTTCTAATGATGTGACGAAGTATGGGCAGGCTGAAAGAACCCGATGAGAGTAGACGATTTTGCAGACCTAAAATATTCGAGCTTGGTTCTAGAAAGTTGGCGTAGAGTTTAGCTGAAAGTATTTTAATTGCATATTCCTTTGATTGATCACCAATTAGACAAAATGTTGGTTTTGTTCTATGAAACCGAAACGAAACTGGGCAGTCTGTTGGAAGCGTCCGTACGGAGCTGAAGATGTCGTGGAATGGTCGGATGATTAAATCTAGTGTCCTGGATTTGTTTGCAGCAACATCCGGCAGCGTTGGATCCCAATTATCCATTGCATAGTTAGTGTCTTTCTCGAATATGCTAGTTTGCAGAAGGTAAGACTTGGTTGGAGTTGTAAAATTTAGCATTGCGAGGAGGTAAGCTTGGTAGGGGAAGTATTCCTGATTGGGCGTAACCTTCTGACCGGAAATGAATACTTCTATTTCTGAAAAGAGTGCGTAACCAAACATGTTACAGACAGATATTTTGGCATCTTCAGCCAAATCAGTAAGATCCCCATTAAGTACTTGTAGGTTAATTGCTATGTAAACTGACGACAGTTCTAGGCATTTATCTGGAACTCTTTCCAAGCGAAATTCAAGTGCAGCTTGGTCTGTTCGAGGCAGTGGTGTTACCAAAGATATCTCACGAAGCTGACTTCCTACCACGTCATTCTGTACAGGTATTTTGTGTTGCCACGTGAAGGACTGCACGGAGCAAGGATCTCCTAAGCTGATGCGGGGTGCTTTCACAGTAGGTTCCATCTATATGACTTCCTTTCGATTGGTACGTGGCTTCCGCTTTGGTGCTTTTCTTGGTTTGACTGCTTTTACAGTTTTTTTGGGTTTTGCTGCTTTTCTGGGTTTTACTGTTTTTCGGGCTGTTTTTTTGATTTTCTTAGTCTTCTTGACGGCAAGCACAACTGGAATAACAGCTTGTTTTACTTGACCGTCTATTGTTCTAGCGTAATATGAAACCATTATGTAATGAAAACGGAATTATTTTGTGGTTTATATAGTTTTTTAACTTGTCTTGTCTTAGACTGCAACAAAATGTAGTTGAATTATGGCGAGCCCTCCACCAAATGTCAAATTGTCACCATTCATATCAGTAATACCAACAGAAACTTCATTCCAGTAGTCCAGTTTTACATTAAAGTAGTCACGAACTGCGGGGTCGTAAGTAACGATGTCACTGTGTGTTGCAGGAATTACTGCCAGTATTTTCATAGTTGTATTATTAAAGAACTGCGCATCCTGAAAGGAGCATTTCACCATAAAACATCTGGAGAAGTATCTGAGATCAATTTTGGAAGAACCGTTGATCGTTGTCTCTGATCCCCCTTCGGTAAGTCCTAATATTTTCTTAAGCTTAAATGAAATGTTTCTTAACTTGACTCCATTCAAGCAGGTTATAGAAATCTTGCTGTTGTTTATCTTTATTTGAACATTATCCGAGTCCAGTGCGAAGCATTTCCTTATAATGTCCAGAAGTTCATCAATATTTGTACACACGGTATTGGGAAGTAAAGCTTTTATCCAAACTGATTTGGCAACAGAATAGTATTCAAAGCTTAAATCACTGGTTATATTGTACGTTTCTGGGAGAACTAGTTTTGCAAGAGCTACTTTATAGTTATAAGCAGAAAATGTTTTCACCAGGTCGGTGTTGAACTGGGACGTACTTGTTACGTCTTGTGTTATTGTGAGCATAAAATCCATCGGTTAGTAATTTGTTTCGGAATGTTTAATTATAAAGCTTTTATCTTCTCTACTTCCAGGTAAAATGGCCACACCAGAGAAGAATCTGAAGATTGACGAACAGCTAAATGATGGTCAGACCGTGATCCACATCCCCAACAATGAGCCCAGATATGTCCCCATCGTAGTGCCTACTGGATACGTCCCAATAGACGAGCACAGGCTGATATTTGGACGGCTGATGTACACCGGTAGAGGCCAAACGGTTCATCTGCGCTCATTCTACAGAGCTAAGGACAGTGTTACTAAAGAATGGAAGACCGACAACGACGGGAACGGTGTGTTGCGTCCTGGTAAAGGCATCAACATGACTCCGGAGCAGGCAGTCACCACAGTACATGTTCTGCTGGAACTGCTTGAGAAAATTGGTTACAACAAAGAAGAAATTCTTCAAAACAAGTAACTATACTTTATACATGACAGATAAAATGTATATTATTATGACTTAGTAAACTTTTTTCAAAAATGTCTGATCTGCTTAACAAATTGTGGTACTCGCCTGAGTCTGCTGCTTCATTTGGTGGCGTCGATGCGTTATATAAATTAGCTAAAGAAAATGGACTTCGAATTACTAAGAAGCAAGTAAAGGCATGGCTTAGACGCCAAACCGTTTATTCCCGGACCAAGCTTCCGAGATACAAATTTGAGCGAGAACCCATTATCAGCACAATAGATCAAACATGGGCTTGCTGACCTTGCGGACATGTCAGCACTAAGTAATTTTAATGGAGGAGTCAGATTCATTCTGGTAGTAGTAGATGAATTTTCACGATACACTTGGGTTCGCACTCTTAAAACAAAACAAGCTGATGATGTGATCAAATCATTTCAAGAAATCTTTCAGTCTTCAGGACGGAAACCTACAAGCACTTTTACCGATCGTGGTAAAGAATTCACAGCCACGTCTGTCACGGACTTTTTGAAAACGAATGGAATTCATCCGTATTTTAGCACAGATGAAAATACCAAGAGTAGTATAGCTGAAAGAACCATTCGGGAGTTGAAAAAGCGAATTTATAGGTTTTGCTTTAGCCAAGATAAGTTTCGATATGTAGACGAGCTGCAAAATATCGTAAATGGCATGAATAAAAGGAAAATGGCGATCCTCGAAGGACTTAGCCCTTCCCAAATCAATCCGGAAAACCAACCACGTATTTATAAATTTCAAAAGCAACGTGTAAAAACAGAGAAAAAACCGTTCAGTTACAATGTCGGAGATGCTGTCAGAATCCAGCTAATCAAGCAAACCACGGCAAAGGGTTACGAACCTACGTATTCACAAGAAATCTTCCGAGTTTCTCGGCAAATGAAAGGGCATAAACATAGATATAAAATTGAGGATAAAAACAGTTCTCTTTTATGGCCGTCCTTTTATTCGCAAGAATTACTACACGTCCCTAATCCGGTGGAACAAGAAGGACAGTCTTTGAAAGAAATTCCAAAACGTAAATTTCCTATATAATTTTAGCATGGACAAAAAGAAACCGTTTCAGATGCAACAATGCGATCAGTGCTCGTCCAAATTCACAAGAAAAGATAACTTACAGCGGCATCGAAGATTGAGACATCCTGATGTTGAGCCTTCATTTCTCTGTGAGCAATGTATGAAGCGATTTGCGACAGAAAGCAAATGAAGGAAACATAACGAAAACCAACACGGTACAGCTTCCAGCAAAACAACCGAAGATGCGCAAGGCAACACAACTAAATCGGAACCTCCAGAAAACTAAGATAAATCTGAAACCAAGGAGGAAATGCAAGAAAAAAGCGACGAAGATAACTCCGTAAGCGGTAAGGAGACCCCGGAAATCGGAAATGACATAGAATTGATTAATGGAGAAAAAGCCGTCGACGCTAAGGAAACAGATCCTTCCGTCTCAATGCCACACTTCACCATTGAAGAAATAAATTCACATGAAAGTTCCAATCTGCAGACAACAGTGAAAGACTATGAAATTAGATTTAAAAATATGGAGTCATTAAGCGATTCACAGATCTATCAAGCAATACATCAAACATTTGCTCAAATATTTGAACACTTAGCATCATCTTTCTCACCTCACGATTACGTAAGAATAGTCTTACAAAGTCCCATGCTTAATTACCCAATTTCCTTACCGTTCACTCAAGTAAACGAGTTGAACATTGAGCTAATATTAGATGAGATCATCAGAGTCCTTAACAGTAACGAAGAATTTCTTCTGGATGACGGTGTTCAACTTAACATAATACATACAAATTTTCCAAAACCTGGTGGATCTTATGGTAATAAGTTCAACTCTTGGATGTCCTAGTCGTTGAAAAGTATTATTAGGATAAAAAACAATGATGATCTTTGCTGCGCTAGAGCTATAGTAGTTGGGAAACATATTAGCAAATACCAGAGAAAACAATGGAGCAAAAAGTTGGTTTTCCCAAGATCCGGATCGGGATTACAAAAGGAAAAGGCTCTGAAATTACATGAAGACTCCCAAGTACCTCTTGGTAAATGTGGGCTAAAAGAAGTGTCTGAATTTCAAAAAGTTCTTCAAGGTTATCAAATCAATGTTTATTCTGGCGAAATGTTTGGAGAACGAATTTTTACTGGGGCTCATGCATCGAAAACTATTGATCTTCTACTTTGCAATGGCCATTTTGACGTCATTGTTAAAATGCCTGGATTTCTACAGAAAGCTTATTTTTGTAAGAAATGTGGTAGAGGTCACAGCCGAAGAGTGCACAAATGTAGAAAAGGGTGTCAACATTGCTTCCAAGCAAAATGCAGCGGCGGAGACATTTCAATAAGATTCTGTGCTGATTGCAATCGTGAATGGAAAACAAAAGAGTGTTTCCACCATCATCAAGAAGCAGGTGTGTGCACAAAATACATAAAGTGTCCTCAATGCTACAGTATTGTAGCACGAAAACTTAAAGAACCCCAAGCCCATCGCTGCGGTTTGATACAATGTAGCATTTGCAAACAATGGAGAACAGCAAGCGAAGCAGAACATATATGCTATCTCAAAAGGCCTACAGTTAACAAGAGTGATCCTGAGTACGTATTCTACGACTTTGAGTCTGCACAAGATGGTAATATCCATAAACCAAACTTGGTTGTTGCAAAATGCAACAACGAATACAATGTTGTCAGAGGATGGGATTGTACAGAAGAGTTCATGGAATATTTATTCAAAAAAGCCACTGTGAAACGAATACATATTATTGCTGTTGCACATAACTTTCAGGCCTACGATGCTTGGCCTATCTTGCGTTTCCTTCATGGGAAGTCTATAAAACCGACAGAGATAATCTTTCGTGGCTGTAAAGTGATACTGCTTACAGTTGGACGGCGGTTGAAGTTTATTGATTCATACAACTTTCTTCCCCTTCCTTTAAAGGCCCTGCCTAAAGCATTTGGGCTGAGCAAGGATCTTGCAAAGGGTACATTTCCCCACAACTTCAATACTGTCGCTAATCAGCACTACATTGGGGCATTTCCGGACAGCAGTTTTTTTGATCCAAAAAGAATGAGTACAAAAGATGCTATTGCGTTTGCCGAGTGGTACAACAAGGAACGTATGTCGTATGAATCACAAGGAATACTATACAATCTTCAGAATGAGTTGGAAAAATACTGCAAGCTCGATGTTAATATCTTGAGCCAAGCTTGTCTTGCCTTTCGAGATATCTTTATGGAAACAACATCAATAGATCCCTTCAAATCGGCTGTGACCATTGCATCGGCATGTAACATTTTGTACCGCTTGAAATTTATGCCTATGAAGACAATTGCTGTTATATCATCCGAAGGACTTCCTCATAAGAAAGCTTATTCAATGAAGTCTATTGGCTGGTTACGCTGGATTGAGTCCGTGACTGGTGCATCAATCAAACATGCAAGAAATGAAGGTGAAGCGAAAATTGAGGGACATTACGTCGACGGTTTTTGTCGTAATTTCAATGGTAAGCCTACTGTGTTTGAGTTCCATGGATGTCTTTTTCATTCTTGTCAGAAATGTGAAATGAAGTTCGAAAAAAATCCATTCTTTCTGTCATCACCATCTGCGGTTAGACGAGCCACGTTAGACAAGATTCGTAAACTGCAAAAGGCTGGATATTACGTAATCCAGAAATGGGAATGTGACTGGGACAACGAAGTTCGACAAAATCCAAAGTTGAGTGATTTCATAAAATCGATGAATTTGACAAAACCCCCCCTAAAGCCTAAAGATGCTTTCTTCGGAGGAAGAGTTTGTCCAACGTACTTGTATTACAAAACTAAAGAAAATGAGAAAATTCGTCACTTAGACGTAACCAGTGAATATCCTTTCGTCAATAAGACATGTGTTTACCCTGTCGGAACACCAGAAATCATCACATCTGATTTTACAGACGTTTCTATCTATTTTGGTTTAATCGAATGCGATATTCTTCCCCCAAAGCAGTTGTACTTGCCTGTTCTTCCACTAAAAGCTCAACAAAAACTATTATTCCCACTTTGCTCAGAATGTGTCTTCAACAATAGAAAGACTTCCTGCTGTCACACTGATACAGAAAGAACATTGCACGGAACATGGGTATCAGAAGAATTAAAAGTAGCCATTGAAGTAGGATACAAAGTTGTAAGGATTTATGAAGTTTGGCACTGGGGCGAAGAAAACCGAAGCACGGACTTATTCAAGGATTTCATCAACACCTTTCTAACAATCAAAGTAGAAGCCAGCGGGTTTCCTGCTGGTGTTAATTCAGATGGTGAAAAATTGGCCTATGTGAACTCGTGGAGACAAAAAGAAGGCATTGATTTGAAACTGGAGAACATCTCTCTAAATCCAGGCAAACGAACGTATGGAAAACTAATTTTAAACAGGTAATTTGTAATATTTTTGGAATCTATAAAGTTAATAAATGAAAATAAAAACAATGAACCTATGGATAATGTAGTTCTATTGTTTTAGCTTTTGGGGAAAATTTGCGCAACAAGAAGGTAAATCACAGTCCGTATACATCAACAAATACGAAACATTGGTAAAATATCTTTTGGATCCTAATATTAACGTCACAAATGGGTTAATGGTTGGACCCGACATGATGCTCATCGACTATAAAACAGTTAAAGATCATCAAATTCCTTCACCGTTCAATAATGTTGTCATTGCCGCATTTACGACTGCTTTTGCTCGTCTAAAATTATATACTTATCTACGTCAGCTACAACGAAGAGTCCTTTATTATGACACCGATAGTGTTGTCTTCATCTCCAGACAGGGTGAAGATGATCCACAAGAAGGAGATATCCTAGGTGACCTTAAAGATGAGCTAGCAGACGCCTACGGTGAAGGATCTTATGCGAAAGAATTTTGGTCCACTGGGCCGAAAAGTTATGGTTACAGGATCATTACCCCTTCAGGTGAATCGGTGTGCAGCTATAAAATTAAAGGAATTAGACTCCACAGTCTGAACAAATCTATTATCACTCCCGATATCATGATAAAGATGTTACTAGTTCGACCAGGAAGCACAGTAGAGGCAGATCACTTCTCAATCCGAAGAAACAAAGAAACTGCAGAACTAACTAATCATTACAGCAATAAAGTGTTCAGAATAACTTTTAACAAAAGACTGGTCTTAAATAGTTTGGAAACTGTTCCTATTGGTTATGTAGACGATGCGTTGGACTATCAAGTGTAGCTGTATTGTTGCTGCTTTTGGTCAAATAGATAATGTTTTGAGTAAAGCTGCTCGTTTGTTGATTGGGGTCAGGTTAGAATAGGATGTGTCGAATAAGTGTCAGGGTAGAATAGAAATGTGTCGTATAAAGTTAGAATAGGAATAGGATTGCATGAAAAATGAGGATGAGGTTTTAAATGAAATGGGTCCAAAAAACCCAGGGAGGGAAACCAGATCGTAGTCACCGCTACTTACCCCCCTATTAAATTAATAAAAATAAAAAAAATATTTTAATTTTTATTTTTTTTTTGTTTTTTTTTTTTTTTATTCTTTTTTTTTTTTCAATGCAACCCACCTTACTTTATTTATCACAAAAATAAAAATAAAAATAAAAAATTTATATTAAATTTTTTAAATTTTTTATTTTTTTTTTGAATTTTTCAGTTTTTTTTCAATTAATAACCAACTACTTCATAATTACAAAAAAACCAAAAACCAAAAATAAAAAATTATAATTATTATATATTATTATTTTTTTTTTGTTTTGATAATGTCTTTTCATTTTGAATTAGACACACTTTCAAACATTTTTAAAAAAAAACCCAAATTCAAAATTTAAAATTTTTTAAAATTATATAATTTTTATAAAATTTTTTTTTTTGTATTTTATGTCTTTTTCCTTTAAAAAAAACCCCCCACTAAATATATAATAAATAAAAAAAAATGTCTCCCCACGTGACAAATTTAAAAAATCCAGATTGCCACTTTAAATTTTTTAAAATTTTTTAAAATTTTTAGATATTTGTAGTCTCCAGGTCATTTCCGTTGAAATGATACCGGTTTTGTCTACTTAGGTACTTCCGGCTATGTAACAGGAACTGTTGGAGCTTTGTAATAGACATTTCCGGTGATGTATTCAGGGTTATGTAAAAGTCATTTCCGTTTAAATAACTGTCAATTCCGGTTACGTAATAGGTGTTCCGTTCACGATTCCGAAGTATGGAAGTACGTCTGACTAAGAAATAGAATGATACAATAAACATATACCAGGAAGTAGGTGGCGGATCTGAGGAAGTAGGTGGCGGAATTGAGGAGGCGGGTGGCGGAATTGAGGAGATTGGTAGCGGAATTGAGGAGGTGGGTGGCGCAATTGAGGAGGTGGGTGGTGGAAGGAGATGTTTCCGGTTATGTAGTTGTCAATTCCAGTTACCTAATAGGCGTTTTCGTTCACGAAGCTTGCGGAAATACGTCTGACTGTGACAAAGAATGACACAATTAAACATAGACCAGGAGTTAGGTGGCACATTTGAGGAGGTAGGTGGCGGAATTGAGGATGGAGGTGGCGGAATTGAGGACACTGGTGGCGGAATTGAGGAGGGAACGTAATAGTCATTTCCGGGGACATTTCCGGTCATGTCATAGTCATTTCCGGTTAGGTAATAGGTTTCCGGAGATGTTTCCGGTTATGTCATAGCCATTTCCTGTAGGCAATATGTTTCCGAAGATGTTTCCGGTTATGCAGTTGTCAATTCCGGCTACCTAATAGTCATTTCCGCTTAGGTAATAGGTTTCCGGTGACGTTTCCGGTTATGTCATAGTCGTTTCCGGTTTCATATGTTTCCGAAGATGTTTCCGGTTCTGCAGTTGTCAATTCCGGTTACCTAATAGTCATTTCCGGTTAGGTAGCAGGTTTCCGGAGACGTCTCCGGTTATGTGATAGTAGTTTCCGGTTATGTAATAGTCATTTCTGGTTAGGTAACAGGTTTCCGAAGACGTTTCCGGTTATGTGATACTAATTTCCGGCAATGTAATAGTCATTTCCGGTTATGCACTAGTCAATTCCGGTTACATTTTTTGAAAATTTTAGATTTTCATGTAGATTCATGTAAAAGTCATTTCCGTTTAAATAATTGTCAATTCCGGTTACGTAATAGGTGTTCCGGTTTCATATATTTCCGAAGATGTTTCCGGTTATGCAGTTGTCAATTCCGGTTACCTAATAGTCATTTCCGGTTAGGTAACAGGTTTTCGGAGACGTTTCCGGTTATGTGATAGTAGTTTTGGTTATGTAATAGTCATTTCTGGTTAGGTAACAGGTTTCCGGAGACGTTTCCGGTTATGTGATAGTAATTTCCGGCAATGTAATAGTCATTTCCGGTTATGCACTAGTCAATTCCGGTTACATTTTTTGAAAATTTTCGATTTTCATGTAAATTTATGTAAAAGTCATTTCCGTTTAAATAATTGTCAATTCCGGTTACGTAATAGGTGTTCTGTTCACGATTCCGAAGTATGGAAGTACGTCTGACTAAGAAATAGAATGATACAATTAAACATATACCAGGAAGTAGGTGGCGGATCTGAGGAAGTAGGTGGCGGAATTGAGGAGGCGGGTGGCGGAATTGAGGAGATTGGTAGCGGTATTGAGGAGGTGGGTGGCGCAATTGAGGAGGTGGGTGGTGGAAGGAGATGTTTCCGGTTATGTAGTTGTCAATTCCGGTTACCTAATAGGCGTTTTCGTTCACGAAGCTTGCGGAAATACGTCTGACTATGACAAAGAATGACACAATTAAACATAGACCAGGAGTTAGGTGGCACATTTGAGGAGGTAGGTGGCGGAATTGAGGGTGGAGGTGGAGGAATTGAGGAGACTGGTGGCGGAATTGAGGAGAGAACATAATAGTCATTTCCGGGGACGTTTCCGGTCATGTCATAGTTATTTCCGCTTAGGTAATAGGTTTCCGGGGACGTTTCCCGTTATGTCATAGTCATTTCCGGTTATGTAATAGGTTTCCGGAGATGTTTCCGGTTATGTCATAGCCATTTCCGGTTAGGTAATTTGTTTCCGGAAATGTAATTGTCTAATAATATTCACTTCCAGTTATGTAATAGTCATTTCCTGCTAAGTAATAGGCTTCCGGAGATGTTTCCGGTTATGCCATAGCCATTTCCGGGGAGTGAGGAAGGTTGACATATTTGTGGGAGGTGGCACATTTGAGGAGGGAGGTGGCACATTTGAGGAGGGAGGTGGCACATTTGAGGAGGTGGGTGGCACATTTGTGGAGGGAGGTGGCACATTTGAGGAGGGAGGTGGCACATTTGAGGAGGGAGGTGGCACATTTGAGGAGGGGGTGGCACATTTGAGGAGGTGGGTGGCACATTTGAAGAGGGAGGTGGCACATTTGAGGAGGGAGGTGGCACATTTGAGGAGGGGGGTGGCACATTTGAGGAGGTGGGTGGCACATTTGAGGAGGGAGGTGGCACATTTGAGGAGGGTGGTGGCACATTTGAGGAGGGAGGTGGCACATTTGAGGAGGGAGGTGGCACAATTGAGGAGGGAGGTGGCACGTTTGAGGAGGTGGGTGGCACATTTGAGGAGGCAATGAAGGAAATGTTTAGTAATTATTACAAAAATTTGGGGTAGTGGATAGGAAACATTATGCAGTCAATGTTGAAACTTAGGAATTATTACGTAATTTTAGCAAAATCTTATGAAGTATTAGGTATTAATAATGAAATCTTATGAAATATTATGTAATAACAGCAAAATCTTATGAAATATTAGGTAACATTTCCCGAATAATATATAAAACGAAATCATTGTTAACAGCGCAATACTTAGCTAGCATAGCGCCGTACCTTCATAAATCTACTACTATCGATTTCACTCAAAGTCTGCCAGATGAAAGCCCATGGTGCGTGATTCTTCCGAGTGCAAGCGAAACAATTTTTGAACACGGCATGCTTGAAGGTATGAACACGGTAGAGCTTGTTAAAGTCGAGCCGCCGACGTCATTGTTTACCTTCGCATCCTTATGACACAATCGGCTGCACGATCGACAAACCAAGGCTAAACTCGACAAGGGCGGGCTCAGTTTGTCACACTGGGTATCTTCTGTCAACGATATGCACCGATTAAATATTCCAATGACGTTTGATTAACTGCAGTACTTAGGTTCTTAACAATGGTCGCTTATTATAACCGTTAGCTGTTAAATACAGAGAGGGTAAAACTTAGGGAGGGGGTACGCACTACGGGAAGGGCGAATAAATATCGGCATTTATAATAAAGAATAATCGGGTATGCACTCTACAAACAATGGATGCTTCAACGACCTTATCTGCGTTTGTCAGTACAACCACGGTTGCCTTAACAACGGACACGAATACTGCTGACCTCCACTTTAATGGGACTGGTGTTAGCCCTACAACTACTGCTACAAAACAAACGATAATGACATTACACATCCAACACAGAATCTACTGCATCAAGTAGTATTTGTGTTAGTAATAACGATCCTGATACAACAACAACGAATGTCATTTGGTCAAAGAACAGCACCGACTCTAAAGCAACACTTATTTACACCGAAGACTTAGTAACAAAAACGGACTATTCATTGAAATTATCAGTCTTTTCATAGGCTATTGTTTTCGTACTGCTTGCTTTCGTATCATAAAACTTGTAACTAAAATTCGAAAGCTTTTAACATGTAATCGTCATCCAATTCAACCTTAGTAGAGAAGTACAAGACAGGCTTCGTTTTCGACCCCTGACTCAGATGGCTAAGGAATTCGGAAATTTAGACAAGTTCATTGTAGTCAAAGAGTCAGACCATCTGTCGACTTGCATAAGACACTTGTTTAGTGTAGATGGAATATACTTCCAATATTAGTCATAAATAGCTTACAGAATTTTAGGCGACTATGGATATTCATAATTTGACACAAACTATACTGCAAGGTAAATAGATCAAACCTGCTTCGCTATTTCCCTCTTCTGCCTCAGCCAAGATGAAAACCTTGGCGTTTTCTCGGCCCTTTTTACCAATCTCTTGTTAAGAGGTGGAGTGTCGTGGGCACTATAAATATGTTTTGACTTTATCTTTTCACAGCAATCCTTTGATATAGATGTTGCACCTTCGTCATATAGCTTTTGCCGTCGGGTCGCTTCTTCTAGCTTCACAGCCGATCCTTCTTCAGCCAGGTGTGTTTGCCAGCCAGCCAAAATATTGTCGATCTGGTGAGCCAATGCTTTAAACTGATCCTCAAATAGCGTAATCCCTCGCTTTGTCACGGATCAACGCTCCAGGTTTGGGCACCGACCGCGTAAGGGACTGTGTCAAAAATCAAACGTGTATTAGACTGCGTATTTTACTCAATGAAAACGCGTATTTTCGGCAGCAACCGTGTTTTAGTTTTTATCTCCTCTCTGAATTGAGACAGTATTTTTTCTGCGGTTAGCTTTGTATCGCAGCCAGGTTAGCTCAAATAATGGACAGCATATATGTGTAGCATAAGGCAATATGGCAATCGTCTAACGGTAACAATAACAGACATTTCAGATGTTTAGCCTAAATGTCTACTGTAAAAGAAAGCCTGCTCCGTAAAGAAAAAAGTGCAAAGTGCGTTTTTAAAAATGAAACCGTGTTGTAGGGCGCGTACACGCTTGCATTAAAGACGTGTAACGAAACCGCGTTACGCTCCCAATATTTGTGACACAGTCCCTAAGGACAGACGTAAATCTATGTCATGGGCTACGTGCATGTGCACTACGATTTGGCCGGTTTCTCTGACGGCTCCACACTGATGCCAGCATTGTGGTGTTGTCAGAACGTTTTCAAGTGCACGATAACAATTTAGATGATCAGTAATTGCAGTGAAAGTACAAAGACGTTCCAGGGACTGGCATATACTACAGCAAACTGTCAAAACGTCG
The DNA here is from genome assembly GCA_030248195.1 of Trissonchulus latispiculum. Taxonomy (NCBI): domain Eukaryota; kingdom Metazoa; phylum Nematoda; class Enoplea; order Enoplida; family Ironidae; genus Trissonchulus; species Trissonchulus latispiculum. The sequence goes on along the minus strand of JASAND010029970.1, from coordinate 118,185 downwards.
TCGCATGCTTACGATTGGCAAATCACTTTGACCATAGGTAAAATCTGATATTCCTTCGATGGGTGTAGCAGTATAATATAGTATATGCGTCTGTCAAAAGATTCTACACAATTATAGCGAGATTCCATTAGCTGAATTCCAGGAAAGTTTGAAAACCTTAGCCCAGAAGTGATTCCTGCCGAGTTAGGCGGCTTTCGTGGAAACTTGTGCTTGATGGCTTACAGCTCTCAGGCACAAGCAGTGATTTAGTGTTAAAGCGTCTGTTTGGGATTAGTCATCAAAAAATATTGCTGTACCTTATTTATGGCAACCTTGTTTCTGAACTCTAAGTATTCAGCTGCTATATCGAGACAATTTAATCACGTAAGCTTATTAACCTCTAAGCGGGTCCTGCGAAGCATTAATACATTTGGATCCCAAATTTTGTCTGTTCAGACAAAGGCATATGTGCAAATGTATCAAAAAGCCATTTCAGATCGACCATACTGATTCTTGTGGATGGACTTGAATCCAACATCCCCAGACTACCTGCAGTTCAGAACCTCTTTACAGGTAGAATTAAAGCAGGTTGTGCGCTAACTATCTTAAGTATTTGTAGAAAATAGTACTTAAATGGCATGAATCACCCCGATATGTATTACAATGTCTGAAGTCCTTGTTCGTGACGTTGGTGTGCTTGGATTAGTTAAGTCCATTAGTAGTAAAAAGCGTTTATTTGACATCTTAAGAGAAGCAAACGAAGATTGGCTAAAGCTGTTACAGAAATAGAATATAATCTTCTTTACGGGGATATTTCCTTGACGCCACCAGAAAAAGCTAAGTTAAAAAGTATAAATCTGTGATTAAGCGTTCCTCCAATAAGGAAGCCTCGAGAAAACTTCCTTGCTTAAAAAAGCATTTGAAAGCTGTTAAACTTATTTGTGATGTTAGCTTAAATTCACTAAAAAGTTATGTCCAAGGCAAATTAGTGTCTTTTCAAGAAAGGGTAGAGTAGGGTTAGCACTGACTCGATCATTTTCATGAAAGAGTTAAAGGTGGAAAACTCAAGCTTGAGTGGAGCTAAAGCGAGTCAAAACAGTTATTTTTAACTCTATTCTACTCTACTCTATCCTTTCCTGAAAAGGCCCTAAGTATTACTTGCTTCACGTATCAGTAATGCCAGAATTGCGGGCTCGGATTTTTCAAAGTACGTATTAGAAATTATAACAAATAAAGATTTGCCTGACGAAGGCAAGAAGCAAAAATCCTTTGTTTATAGAAAACCCATCTGAACCTAACTCTGAAAATTTAGATTGGGTACTTGATTTTATTCCTAAGCAAAAAGTCTAGAACCAGGATTATGCTTCACTTTTTGAATTAAAAAGTTTCAACTTCGGAGTCTGGCAATTCCATTATTAAAGATGAAATTGGAGAGAATCAAGAACTGTCCAATTTACTGCATCTAATTAAATATTTTACAAGTTCTGATTTGGCAAACAAGGTCCGACGGATTCGCTAGTTTAAAAACTTCAGGAACCTGATTGTATCTGGGATCCGCTTCAAGAAAAAATTCCTGTCCAACCTGAAAATTCCCGCATAGTCTATGATCAGCGGATCCATCGTCTTTCGATTGATAAGTCTCCGAGCTGATGTTCCTATGCACCAAAAACCTGTAACAGCAGGCTGACAAATCGGCGCATCTTTAGTGGAAACACTTTCAGCTCAAACTCGGTGAAAGTGCTTCTCTCTAAGATGGATTTGTCAACAAGACTGGAAGGGGTCGCGCGCAATAGTGTAGTAGTTGTGTCGAACGTCGGCAAAACCACTCCCCACTCCAACATCGAGCACCTGTAACAAACCTGAAATGACCTGATTTTCCGGCAGAAATTTAATTTCTATTGGCACCAGGGTCGCAACACTTCTACCGTCGACCTGTACAGTAACTATACTGGAGAGGTTTTTTGCTGGCGGGTGTTACCAGTGCCAGCAATCCCACAGATTCCCCGCCCGCGTCAGCATTTTAGCGTCGTGATAGGTCAAGCGAAACACTAAAGGGTCCCTCAAACTGTTAGGTAGAGATTAATAAAGTTAATAAAATATTAATGATTACACGAAACTAGAAGTCGTATGTCATAAAATTACAATAATAACTAGAGCGTTTAATACAGGGCTCTTAAATACTGCTCATCAGTAGCTCTTACTTATCGCTTATGAGAAGTTTACGACTAACTTAGCAGGGGCTTTAATGGTTCCTGTTTCACGTACCGGTTAACAATATATGCCTTATGCTTATTTCCTCCCCACTACAGTTTTTTCGTTATCATAACTACAAAGGATTTCCCCTTACTTTCTAGTCAGCTTCCTTCTTTCTTTCTAATTTCCGGTACAGGTATTTAATTATTTGTTCACTACAACTTTTTATTTTAAACCTTTACTCAACTACTTTCCTGCTAGGTTTTTTAATAAATTTTTATGTGACATTAAATAAATGCCCATTTTAAACGATTCCGACTGGTTCTGTGTTTAAGAGTAAGCTCACTTTGAAGATTTGTAATAACGTCTGACAGATTCTGTCTTGACTTTTAATGGAAAAAGACAACACCAAACTTACCAAACAGGGAAGTAAATGCTGGTCGTTTCATATGAGGACGCATAATCGTAAAAATTATAATAACTCTTAATATGCACTTCAAAAATGAAATAGCTATAAATGATAATCTTAAAAATATATTTTCTGCCAACAGTAAATCATAAAATTTAGATTTGGGGAAGGGGACAGTTCTTTACCTTACCTCACCTTGCTTTACCCATGAAATCTGCTGATCGAATTCAAATATTGACTGCCACCAAACTTCATGGGAGAGGTTGCCCTTATGAGGGCAGTTGGAATACGGACGAAATTTGCCGTCCAATGTTCAGCCTACGGCAGGGAACGCCGTTATAACGTGGCACCTATAGGGCTGTCGCTCCACGCCAACCCGGATACCGTTGGTTGGGCCCCAGTCGAAGCCCATGTTGACCAACCGCTCTTCGAATTTATGGAAAATTCGAAACCGGGTTCCGGTATCCTTGCGCCAGGGCTTATCGGGGACTGCTAGAATCAGCTCCTTGATCGATTCCGTGGAACCGAAGAAGGCGAAGAAGAATGTAGGCGCACAATGCCTCGCAATGTGTGCCTCGTCAATCATAACTCAGACAACCCTGTCCACAGCAAACGTTTTTGCAACTGATAATTTAGGAGTTGCAGGAAAACCTGCAGACCAAACTGACCACTCATGTACCATCATTTTAAAAGAAGTTGGTGTGAAGCAACAAGAGTTGATTTTGAGATAGCTACATATGTGCAGACTGGCGATTATAAAGTTCTTTCGATTTAAAAAAATAAGTACGCTCCTTTTTATGAAAATACTGCTTCACGAATGAAATCTTATGCAAGAGACTATATAATTTATCGATAAATACGAACAACTTTCCTGCAACTTTTTGAAGATAGGAGAATTCAGTCTTCAACACTCTATTGCCTTTTCAAAGCAGTAACTACTGAGAAGGACGATGGTACCATTATCATAATAAAATGGTTTAAATCGTTTAAAGAATCATTTAAAAGACTTAAAAAACTTTAAATCTCGAAAAAAAGACTGACCCTTGTGCTTATAGTTTATGTAGATTTATGTAGATTGTGTCATATTCCAGGAAAGCCCGCTTGAAACCCAGGACACCGTCCTGACGTTGCAATGGCAAATACCTGTGCCAGAACCGCCATTTTTAGCTACTTATGGTGGTGTGTGTTAAGAAAGCTTCTACGCATACATCAGTGTAGGAATAAAATTGCAAAATTGCATTGTTAAGAAATCCACCTCGTATTGGCTTCAGATCCTCATTACATGCCAATTTACGTCGTTGTGTGCTCTAGCTAGTGTTGTCTGCGTGAACGGTTAGGACGAAGAGACACAAATATAATTAAATCTTAAACGACTTTACTCGATCCGCAAGGATGGAATATGCTCCAATAGATTTGTTTTGGCATTTTTACTTTCAGCAATGTCTTGGCTTTTGCTGGATATCGCGTGAAGAAGACAGTATCTGAGAATGCGTAGTAGCACTGATCATACTCACAAAACAACAAGATGCACAAAGGATTAAAAAGAAACAATAATCGAGTTATCTGTACTTGCTTATTCAGTGCTTGCGTTTTATCTAAAATTAGATCTGTCCTTAAGAGCGCTGGAAACTCATTAACGTCGTTTGGTGTGACTCATTCAATGAAAAACATCTGCGTAGTTAGGGATGGGTTTTGAATAACTGGATGCTTACATTTCAGGTAGTTCTAAATTGACAAAACTTCTTGACTAAATTAGCACAATTGTTAAATATTTTTCAAGAAAATTTCTCTGTAAATGTTTCTGAAAATAAGTTTGGAGCTTGGCTCGACAGCTGTTATTGACCGCGTAACGGATTAAATTTGTGAATTTATTTAAATGAACGCATATTTAAATTTTAACAGTGAAATCCATACATTTTGTTGGTTTGAATTGATAGATAACCATTACCTAATGGACCAAATTTCGGTTGTTTCGATTTAAAAATTTTGTAGCATTCGCCCCTGTTTCAAGGCTTACTATTATTAAATTTGACATTAAAGGGTGGTTAAAAGAAATTACCTGTTTATAGCCGCTACGATCTCATTGTCAGACGCTACTTACAACTTAACAGGAAGACAGTATTAGCAATAACACAATGCCAACATCAATCGGATCTTACAAGTATATTTGAGAGCAAACAAACTTGCTACACTTTTTAAGCGCTGATAACGAATTAACTGCCAAAAATAAAAAAACTTGCTCCAATTCTAGAAACTGATAACAAGTTTTACAAATAAGTAAAGCCAACTTCAATTTCAATAAAGTGATACCAGTAATTGACAGAGATAAACAGTTATAGCATCACGAAGTTGGGGGTGAATACGATTTAAGATTTGGCGTTTGCCTTGAGGAGCAGCTTTTAGTCAGGGTAATTATAATGTTTGCCTAATCTACGGTATATATGAAGAACACTATTAAGCCCGGTTCACACTGCACAAGGTTTACGGTTTAAGGTTTAAAGTTAAATTAGTTTATTTATGCCGAAGTGTTCACACTGGAAGGTTTAAGGTTTAAGGTTTTAGGTTTACGGTTTATGGTTTAAGCGAGCCGAGTTAAAAATATTTTAACTCTCTATTTAGGTTTAAGCTTCCAGTGAATTATATATGAAAGGTTTAGTTAATGATTTTCATTATATGCATATTAGAATCTCTTACCTATAAACAGAACTAAAAAAATTTTAAAATCCATGGAGATTTGAGTGCACACCGGCTGATATAAAAATCACCTGATATTCAGGCATTCGTAAAACCTTCCCACCCAACTGCTTAAACCTTAAACGCTAAGTGTTAAGATTTTGTATAGAATTAAATTTCTGACGTGTTGTTCTGAAATTGTTTTTCATTGTTAATATACTTTTTATCCTGATTGTACGATGTACAGACTTAGCTTAGTTATGGTAAGGGGATGATCCTGGCCACAGTTCCTTCTTCACTAGTTTGTAGTGTCAAACAAACTGTACCCAGTACTGCGCATTAATCTCTGGCACAGGTTGCGTTCTCCATGGGGTGCTATGTAGGCTTTGACAGGATTGCGGAACCTGCACACTGGGTTGATGCACTGGTATGGGCTTACTTTTGCTGTGATTGGACAGGGTCCGTTGACGGGCGTGTTTAAAACACTCACTCCCAGCATCTGATACAAATTATCCATCACCTTAGCAGTAAAACAGGACCCTCTGTCCGATAGTGTACTTCCCGGTGTCCCAAAAATGGTCACACACCGGGAAGTGCACTATCGGACAGACGGTGATGCGTAGAGTCTGTGGTTTGAGTGCAACAGCTTTTTCACCAATCACGTTTGTCTTGTATTGTGCATGTATACATTGTATTTCGATTAAATTTCGAAGAAGGTTATATATAAGATGTTTTGAAGAGTTTTTGAAGAGATGTTTCCGGTTATGTAGTTGTCAATTCCGGTTACCTAATAGGCGTTTTCGTTCACGAAGCTTGCGGAAATACGTCTGACTTTGACAAAGAAACATAGACCAGGAGTTAGGTGGCACATTTGAGGAGGTAGGTGGCGGAATTGAGGGTGGAGGTGGCGGAATTGAGGACACTGGTGGCGGAATTGAGGAGGGAACGTAATAGTCATTTCCGGGGACATTTCCGGTCATGTCATAGTCATTTCCGGTTAGGTAATAGGTATCCGGCGACGTTTCCGGTTATGTCATAGTCATTTCCGGTTAGGTAATAGGTTTCCGGAGATGTTTCCGGTTATGTCATAGCCATTTCCGGTAGGCAATATGTTTCCGGAGATGTTTCCGGTTATGCAGTTGTCAATTCCGGTTACCTAATAGTCATTTCCGGTTAGGTAACAGGTTTCCGGAGACGTTTCCGGTTATGTGATAGTAGTTTCCGGTTATGTAATAGTCATTTCTGATTAGGTAACAGGTTTCCGGAGACGTTTCCGGTTATGTGATAGTAATTTCCGGCAATGTAATAGTCATTTCCGGTTATGCACTAGTCAATTCGGTTACATTTTTTGAAAATTTTAGATTTTCATGTAGATTTATGTAAAAGTCATTTCCGTTTAAATAATTGTCAATTCCGGTTACGTAATAGGTGTTCCGGTTTCATATGTTTCCGAAGATGTTTCCGGTTATGCAGTTGTCAATTCCGGTTACCTAATAGTCATTTCCGGTTAGGTAACAGGTTTCCGGAGACGTTACGGTTATGTGATAGTAGTTTCCGGTTATGTAATAGTCATTTCTGGTTAGGTAGCAGGTTTCCGGAGACGTTTCCGGTTATGTGATAGTAATTTCCGGCAATGTAATAGTCATTTCCGGTTATGCACTAGTCAATTCCGGTTACATTTTTTGAAAATTTTAGATTTTCATGTAAATTTATGTAAAAGTCATTTCCGTTTAAATAATTGTCAATTCCGGTTACGTAATAGGTGTTCCGTTCACGATTCCGAAGTATGGAAGTACGTCTGACTAAGAAATAGAATGATACAATTAAACATATACCAGGAAGTAGGTGGCGGGTCTGAGGAAGTTGGTGGCGGAATTGAGGAGGCGGGTGGCGGAATTGAGGAGATTGGTAGCGGAATTGAGGAGGTGGGTGGCGCAATTGAGGAGGTGGGTGGTGGAAGGAGATGTTTCCGGTTATGTTGTTGTCAATTCCGGTTACCTAATAGGCGTTTTCGTTCACGAAGCTTGCGGAAATACGTCTGACTATGACAAAGAATGACACAATTAAACATAGACCAGGAGTTAGGTGGCACATTTGAGGAGGTAGGTGGCGGAATTGAGGGTGGAGGTGGAGGAATTGAGGAGACTAGTGGCGGAATTGAGGAGAGAACATAATAGTCATTTCCGGGGACGTTTCCGGTCATGTCATAGTTATTTCCGCTTAGGTAATAGGTTTCCGGGGACGTTTCCGGTTATGTCATAGTCATTTCCGGTTATGTAATAGGTTTCCGGAGATGTTTCCGGTTATGTCATAGCCATTTCCGGTTAGGTAATTTGTTTCCGGAAATGTAATTGTCTAATAATATTCACTTCCAGTTATGTAATAGTCATTTCCTGCTAAGTAATAGGCTTCCGGAGATGTTTCCGGTTATGCCATAGCCATTTCCGGGGAGTGAGGAAGGTTGACATATTTGTGGGAGGTGGCACATTTGAGGAGGGAGGTGGCACATTTGAGGAGGGAGGTGGCACATTTGAGGAGGTGGGTGGCACATTTGAGGAGGGAGGTGGCACATTTGAGGAGGGAGGTGGCACATTTGAGGAGGTGGGTGGCACATTTGTGGAGGGAGGTGGCACATTTGACGAGGGAGGTGGCACATTTGAGGAGGGAGGTGGCACATTTGAGGAAGGTGGTGGCACATTTGAGGAGGGAGGTGGCACATTTGAGGAGGGAGGTGGCACATTTGTGGAGGGAGGTGGCACATTTGAGGAGGGAGGTGGCACATTTGAGGAGGCGGGTGGCACATTTGAGGAGGGAGGTGGCACATTTGAGGAGGGGGGTGGCACATTTGAGGAGGGAGGTGGCACATTTGAGGAGGGAGGTGGCACATTTGAGGAGGGGGGTGGCACATTTGAGGAAGTGGGTGGCACATTTGAGGAGGGAGGTGGCACATTTGAGGAGGGTGGTGGCACATTTGAGGAGGGAGGTGGCAGATTTGAGGAGGGAGGTGGCACAATTGAGGAGGGAGGTGGCACAATTGAGGAGGGAGGTGGCACGTTTGAGGAGGTGGGTGGCACATTTGAGGAGGGAGGTGGCACAATTGAGGAGGGAGGTGGCACGTTTGAGGAGGTGGGTGGCACATTTGAGGAGGCAATGAAGGAAATGTTCAGTAATTATTACAAAAATTTGAGGTAGTGGATAGGAAATGCATTCAATCCATTATGCAGTCAATGTTGAAACTTAGGAAGTATTACGTAATTTTAGCAAAATCTTATGAAGTATTAGGTATTAATAATGAAATCTTATGAAATATTATGTAATAACAGCAAAATCTTATGAAATATTAGGTAACATTTCCCGATTAATATATAAAACGAAATCATTGTTAACAGCGCAATACTTAGCTAGCATAGCGCCGTACCATCATAAATCTACTACTATCGATTTCACTCAAAGTCTGCCAGATGAAAGCCCATGGTGCGTGATTCTTCCGAGTGCAAGCGAAACAATTTTTGAACACGGCATGCTTGAAGGTATGAACACGGTAGAGCTTGTTAAAGTCGAGCCGCCGACGTCATTGTTTACTTTCGCATCCTTATGACACAATCGGCTGCACGATCGACAAACCAAGGCTAAACTCGACAAGGGCGGGCTCAGTTTGTCACACTGAGTATCTTCTGTCAACGCTATGCACCGATTAAATATTCCAATGACGTTTGATTAACTGCAGTACTTAGGTTCTTAACAATGGTCGCTTATTACAACCGTTACCTGTTAAATACAGAGAGGGTCAAACTTAGGGAGGGGGTACGCACTACGGGAAGGGCGAATAAATATCGGCATTTATAATAAAGAATAATCGGGTATGCACTCTACAAACAATGGATGCTTCAACGACCTTATCTGCGTTTGTCAGTACAACCACGGTTGCCTTAACAACGGACACGAATACTGCTGACCTCCACTTTAATGGGACTGGTGTTAGCCCTACAACTACTGCTACAAAACAAACGATAATGACATTACACATCCAACACAGAATCTACTGCATCAAGTAGTATTTGTGTTAGTAATAACGATCCTGAGAAAACATGGAATGTCATTTGGTCAAAGAACTAACTAACTAAGTTTAAATAGGTCAAACCTGCTTCGCTATTTCCCTCTTCTGCCTCGGCCAAGATGAAAACCTTGGCGTTTTCTCGGCCCTTTTTACCAATCTCTTGTTAAGAGGTGGAGTGTTGTGGGCACTGTAAATATGTTTTGGCTTTAGCTTTTCACAGCAATCCTTTGATATAGATGTTGCACCTTCGTCATATAGCTTTTGCCGTCGGGTCGCTTCTTCTAGCTTCACAGCCGATTCTTCGTCAGCCAGGTGTGTTAAAATATTGTCGATCTGGTGAGCAAATGCTTTAAACTGACCCTCAAATAGCGTAATAGATTCCCTCGCTTTATCACGGATCAACGCTCCACAGTTTTGGACACTGACTGCGCAAGGGACTGTGTCAAAAATCAAACGTGTATTGACCGCGTTACTGCGTATTTTATTCAATGAAAACGTGTATTTTCGACAGCAACCGTGTTTTAGTTTTTATCTCCTCTCTGAATTATTTATTTTTTCTGCGGTTAGCTTTGTATCACAGCCAGGTTAGCTCAAATAATGGACAGCATATATGTGTAGCATAAGGCAATATGGCAATCGTCTAACAGTAACAATAGCAGACATCTCAGATGTTTAGCTTAAGGTGCTGGTATCGCTTTGTGTAAATTTGACCCTATAGGCTTTAATTCTTTATGAAAGTGGATGAAACTTTCCAAATATACTATTTCGGTGCTCTTTAACATTCTGGGACCAGTCCCACATTTTTAGGTGCAAAGATAAGAAATTTTTGGTTTTTGCCATTATTCTCTCAGCACATAGTCGAGACACCAGATTGGCTGATATGGCTGGAAAGAGGGCACAAAAATGAACATTTTTGCTTTTACAACTTTTGAGCTATCTCCAGTGGTTAAGTCAGTATAAGCAAAAAACGATTTTTGGGGTCCAAAAATGGCCGTTTTCGAGAAAATCAGTTTTTTCAAAATTACTGCCAAATCGTACTGACAATTTTGGTTTATTTATACTCGATCGATATACAGTCTCATTGCACATTTTATCAATGCCTATTAGCCGGAGTTTGTTGCTCTAAACTAGAGATTTGGCCGAAAAACCATTTTGGCAAAACTGCGATTATTTTGTTTTGAACATCGATTTCTCAAAAACTACCCAATGGATTCGCGCGATTTTTGGCAGAATGAGAATTCGCACTATTGCGGAGGGACATTTTTCTTGGTTTGAGCTAAAACATCTCCAGTTGCGAGAAAACTCAATGCAAAGTTGCGAAATTTTGTGTCACTGCACATTTAATGGATTTTCTTTACCGTTAAGACCTGCTGAGCCAAATCCAAAAAAATGTCCCTCGGCCCACATGTCCTTTATAGGACAGCACAAGAAAAATTTTTGGCCGATTCCACAGTTTTGAGAAATCCATGTTCAAAAATTTTTGGTCTATATTCAGCCTGTCAGATGTCAGTATGTCAGAAAATTTTAGCTATTATTTCCGGATTTTCACTAGTTTCGTACTCTCACGAGAATCTGCAGATTATAAGCTTTAAAATGATGTATAAAGCTCTTTCCAACTCACAAAATTGCGAAAGTTATGACGTTTCAAAAAATAGGCACAAAAGCACTGCACAAAACGATACCAGCTCCTTAAATGTCTGCAGTAATAGAAAGCCTGCTCCGTAAAGAAAAAAGTGCAAAATGCGTTTTTAAAAATGAGACCGTGTTGTAGGTAGTGTTGTCACGTTTGCGAAAAATCCGGGCCGGGCCCGGGCCGGGCCGTTCCTAGTTATCCGGGCCGGGCCAGGCCCGGTCCGGGCCCGGCCCGAAGCCCGAGCCCGAAACAGGCCCGAGGCCCGGCCCGGATTTTGGGCCCGAAACAGGCCCGAGGCCGGCCCGGGTGTCGGGCCCGAAATCGGCCCGAATGGTCAAAATTTGTAAAAACGATTTTTGATGTAGGTTTTAGCAAATAATTAACATAAATGTAGGAAATAAATGTAAGCTTCTAGTTTCAAGGATACGCAGTAAAAATTCGGTGTTTTTCTATCCATTTATTTCAATTTTACGTTGGGCCCGGAAACGGCCGGGCCCGAAAAAAATCCGGGCCGGGCCCGGACCGGGCCAGTCCGAGGAATCTTGATCCGGGCCGGGCTCGGGCCAGGCCCGGCCCGGGCCCGGCCCGGGGCCCGAGCCCGAAACAGGCCCGGATGACAACACTAGTTGTAGGGCGCGTACACGCTTATTAAAAACGTGTTACGAAACCGCGCTACGCGCCCAATATTTTTGACACAGTCCCTAAGGTTTTATGTTATACGCAAACCCTCGCACCGCTCGATTACCGCAAGCAATCCATTGCCTACTGGACATACGTAAATCTACGTCATGGGTTACGTGCATGTGCACTACGATTGGGCCGGTTTATTCTGACGGCTCCACACTGATGCCATTATTGTGGTGTTGTCAGAACGTTTTCAAGTGCACGATAACAATTTAGATGATCAGTAATTGCAGTGAAAGTACAAAGACGTTCCAGGGACTGGCATATACTACAGCAAACTGTCAAAACGTCGTCGCATGCTTACGATTGGCAAATCACTTTGACCATAGGTAAAATCTGATATTCCTTCGATGGGTGTAGCAGTATAATATAGTATATGCGTCTGTCAAAAGATTCTACACAATTATAGCGAGATTCCATTAGCTGAATTCCAGGAAAGTTTGAAAGGCTTTGGAAACTTGTGCTTGATGACTTACAGCTCTCAAGCACAGGCAGTGATTTTGTGTTAAAGCGTCTGTATGTGTTTAGTCATCAAAAAATATTGCTGTACTTTATTTATGGCAACCTTGCTTCTAAACTCCAAGTATTCAGCTGCTATTTCGAGACAATTTAATCACGTAAGCTTATTAACCTCTAAGCGGGTCTTGCGAAGCATTAATACATTTGGATCCCAAATCCCATTTGGATTTGGACAGACAAAGGCATATGTGCAAATGTATCAAAAAGCCATTTCAGATCGACCATACTGATTCTTGTGGATGGACTTGAATCCAACATCCCCAGACTACCTGCAGTTCAGAACCTTTTTACTAGAATTAAAGCAGATTGCGCACTAACTATCTTAAGTATTTGTAGAAAATGGTACTTCAATGGCATGAATCACCTCGATATGTATTACAATGTCTAAAGTCCTTGTTCCTGAAGTTGATGTGCTTAGGTTTAGTAGTAAAAAGCGTTTATTTGACATCTTAAGAGAAGCAAACGAAGATTGGCTAAAGCTGTTACAGAAATAACCTAGAATCTTCTTTACGGGAATCTTTCCTTGACGCCACCAGAAAAAGCTAAATTAAAAAGTATAAATCTGTGTCTAAGCGTTCCTCCAATAAGGAAAACTCGAGAAAACTTCCTTGTGCGTCTGTCAAATCCTAGTGAGAACACTTGGTGGCTCTACTGTCTTGCGATGATAGTTACTGAAATCGGTGGTGTAAAAGTGTCCAGGACGTTGCGCGACTCTCTAAGGACATGAGCCGGCAAGGTGCGGTGGTGGAAAAGTGTCCAGGACGTTGCGTGACTCTCTAAGGACATGAGCCGGCAAGGTGCGGTGGTGGAAAAGTGTCCAGGAAACTTTTCGAGTTTCAGTGGACATGAGCCGGCAAGGTGCGGTGGTGGAAAAGTGTCCTGGACAAGACGAGACTATCTGCGGAGATGAGCCGATTACGACGGACGTGAGTCAGTCCTGGCGGATTTGAGCCAGTACGATAGGAGTTGAGCTGCTCCGGCCGTACTTGAGCTAGTAAATATGGATTTGAGTCACTTCTACGTTTTGCACGCGGATTCGAGCCGGCAGGCGGATACATTAAGTAGTCAAGCAGAAACTATCCAGGACTCGCGATTCGCAACCACAAAAGCTTAATCTGAAGCCGATAACCCGATAAAGGATGAGAAACTAATAAAATACAGTCAATTGCAACTGATACTGCTACTACGAATCACTACGAATCACTACTCACTCAAGATTCGCAACCACTCGCGCTTGAACCGATAACCGAATAAAGGATGAGAGACTACTAAAATGTAGACAATTACTAATAGCGAAGCTACTAGTAAACCATACTACTAAGATACTAAACCCTCTACGATAAGTTACCCTAGCGATGAGTGATCGTGATGATGATGTGCTACCTACCTACCTAACTACCTACTAAAAACGTGTCTTTTATTTACACCGTCAAACAAATACATTTACATGACACTAAGCGATAAAAACATGACACAATGCCAACAACGATAAAGCTATTACAGCGAAACGACTATTTTAAACAACATAAGTTCCACTACCACAACCTGGGTGCGCACTGATTGGATACGTCGAAAAGCTGATCAAAAGTGTACCGACAACATTTACATGCAGAAATATTCGTTCAGACAGGCTACATTTGCAAAAACCTGGGTGCGCACCTTTCTGTAAAAACATACCACAATGACCATATATAGATATATACCTGAAAGAAATTGCCAAAACAAGTGCATACGCGGAGTGAAAAGTGATAGGTGGAAAACGAATCCCAATAGGTGTAATTTCTTGATGGCTCACTGAAATCGGAACACCCGATGAAATGATATAGATATATATACCTGAAAGTAATTTGCCAAAACAATTGCATACGCGGAGTGAAAAGTGATAGGTGGAAAACGAATCCCAATAGGTGTAATTTCTTGATGGCTCACTGAAATCGGAACACCCGATGAAATGATATAGATATATACCTGAATGAAATTGCCAAAACAAGTGCATACGCGGAGTGAAAAGTGAGAGGTGTAAAGCGATTCCCATTAGGTGTAATTTCTTGATGGCACACTGAAATCGGAATGGAAGTTCCGCTCATGTACTTCCGCGGACTTCATCCGTTCGCAACGTATTTCTCTTACAACATGGACATGTGCCACGCCGCATGGACATGTGCCGCGCAGCATGGACGTGAGTTACTCAGTATGGACGTGTGCCATTGACTGCGGACATGTGTCGCAGAGAATGGACACGAGCCGGCAAGGTGCGGTGGTGGAAAAGAGTCCAGGAAACTTTCTGACTTTCGCCGGACACGAGCCGGCAAGGTGCGGTGGTGGAAAAGTGTCCAGGAAACTTTTCTAATTTCGCCGGACATGAGCCGGCAAGTTGCGGTGGTGTAAAAGTGTCCAGGACGTTGCGCGACTCTCTAAGGACATGAGCCGGCAAGGTGCGGTGGTGGAAAAGTGTCCAGGAAACTTCACCACACTCTCCGGACATGAGTAGGCAAGGTGCGGTGGTGGAAAAGTGTCCTGGAAAAGTGTCGAGTAATTCTCGCGGGGGCTCGAATCACGGACAGTAGAGCCACCAAGTGTTCTCACTAGGATTTGACAGACGCATTGCTTAAAAACGCATTTGAAAGCTGTTAAACTTATTTGTGATGTTAGCTTAAATTCACTAGAAAGTTATGTCCAAGGCAAATTAGTGTCTTTTCAAGAAAGGGTAGAGTAGGGTTAACATTGACTCGATCATTTTCATAAAAGAGTTAAAGGTGGGAAACTCAAGCTTGAGTGGAGCTAAAGCGAGTCAAAACAGTTATTTTTAACTCTATTCTACTCTACTCTATCCTTTCCTGAAAAGGCCCTAAGTATTACTTGCTTCACGTATCAGTAATGCCAGAATGCGGGCTCGGATTTTTCAAAGTACGTATTAGAAATTATAACAAATAAAGATTTGCCTGACGAAGGCAAGAAGCAAAAATCCTTTGTTTATAAAAAACCCATCTGAACCTAATTCTGAAAATTTAGATTGGATACTTGATTTTATTTCTAAGCAAAAAGTCTAGAACCAGGATTATGCTTCACTTTTTGAATTAAAAAGTTTCAACTTCGGAGTCTGGCAATTCCATTATTAAAGATGAAAATGGAGAGAATCAAGAAAGGTCCACTTTACTGGATCTAATTAAATATTTTACAAGTTCTGATTTGGTAAACAGGGTCCAACGGATTCGCTAGTTTAAAAACTTCAGGAACCTGATTGTATCTGGGATCCGCTTCAAGGGAAAATGCCTGTCCAACCTAAAAATTTCCGCATAGTCTATAATCAGCGGATCCATCGTCTTTCGATTGATTAGAACAGTCTCCAAGCTGGTGTTCCGATGCACCAAAGACCTGCAGCAGCAGGCTGAGAAGTCGGTGCATCTTTGCTAGAAACACATTCAGCTCAAACTTGGTGAAAGTGCTTCTGTCCAAGATGGGTTTGTCAACACGATCATACCCTGACTTGAAAGGGTCGCGCGCGATGGTGTAGTAGTTGTACCGAACATCGGCAAAACCACCCCCCACTCCAACATCGAGCACCTGTAACAAACCTGGAATGATATGAATTTCTGGGAGAAATTTAATTTCTGTCGGCACCAGGGTTGCAACCAATCTACCGTTGATCTGTACGGTAACTATACTGGCAGAGGTTTTGCTGGCGGGTGTTACCAGTGCCAGCAATCTCACAGATTCCCCCGCCAGCGTAAGCTTGTTAGCGTCATGATAGGTCCTGAAGTGTCCCTCAAACTGTTAGGTAGAGATTAAACGAAGTTCATTCCCCCGAATGATTGTTTTCACAATCTTTTGGAAGATTCCGTTAGCTTCTAGAAAACGACACTTAATATTAATAATTAAACAAACTAGAAGTCATATGTCATAAAATTACAAAAACCCGGAGTGCGTTTCATAAAGCGCTCTTAAATGCTTCTCTTAAGTAGCTCTTATCTTATCTTTTATTAGCAGTTTACGAGCAACTTAGCAGCTATAGTTCCTGTTTCACGTACCGGTTTACAATATACTCCTTATGCTTATTTTCTCCTCACTTCAATTTTTCATTGTCATTACTGCAAAGGATTTCCCCCTTACTTTCTAATCAGCTTCCTTCTTTCTTTCTATTTTCCGGTACTGGTATGTAAGTTTTTGTTCACTACAACTTTTTATCTCAAAAGTTTACTCAACTATAGTCTAGCAAACTTAAACTGGACCAAAAGAGTGAATTTTGTGGAGAGTTTATTATTTATGACAATGTATATATTTTCTAGACGCTCAGAAATCAGATATTTCAAAAATTTTCAAAAACTTAAAAATTTTTAAATTTTAAATTTTATAAATTTTAAAAACTGCAGGAAAAGAAATAATAAGCGAAAAGTAGTCGAGTTTGGTATCAGATTAAAGCTCTCGTACAGGAGAACACGAATATGTATGAATTAAGTGGATTTAAGCCGGCACGCGGTTCCAGCGGGCCCATATCCCGAAAAAAGTTGCTCCGATCGCTACTAACTTGGGCTCAGTTGAAAGCTGAATAAAAGTCATAATTGGGTCATTGCTCAAAATGCTGTCAGCGAAAGTTATCCCCCTTTAAACCCCAAAAATGGGTAGTTTTAACACATTTGGAGGGTTTAATCCAGGCTAACGAATGCTGTGAGTCAAGTCAAGCCAATGGGCTACTTTATGCGCCTCATAATCATACACAAGTTTGGAAAATTTAAGCTTTGGATCTTCACGCATGCGTAAGATAATCCAGTTTAAATAAACTTCAAAGGAGCCGACACGGTCTGGCCCGCTGGAACCACGTACCGCCTCAAATCCCCATAATTTATACATATTCGTGTTCTCCTGAACGAGGCTTTTAATGTGATACCAAACTCGACTACTTTCCACTTATTACTTCTTTTCCTGCAGTTTTTAAAATTTATGAAATTTTCAATTTTAAGATTTTAAAATTTTTTAAATGTTTTGAATTCTCTGATTTCTGACCTTTCAGAAAAAATATACATTGTCACATCCAACTTAAATAATTAACTCTCCACAAAATTCATTCTTTAGGTCCAGTAAGTTTGTAGACTATAGCTTCCTGCTAGGTTTTTTAATAAAGTTTTATACGACATTAAATACATTAAATAAATGCTCATTTTTAAACGATTCCGACAGGTTCTACATTTAAGAGTAAGCTCGCATTGAAAAATTGTAATAAGGTCTGACATTCGGTCCAGATTTTTAATGGAAAATGCCAATACTAACCTAACCAAACAGGGAAATAAGTGCAGGCCGTTTAATATAAGGACGCATAATCATAAAAAATATAATAATTTTTAATATGCACTTTAAGAATGAAATAGCTACAAATTGTAATTTTAAAAATACATGTTCAGCCAACAGTAAATCATAAAATGTAAATTTAGATTTGGGGAAGGAAACAGACCCTTACTTTAGCTTACCTTGCCTTGCCAATGAAATTTGTTTGTTGAATACAATTATTAACTACGACCAAACTTCATGGGGGAAGGTTGCCCTTATGAGGGCAGCTGGGATAAGGACGGGAATTTGCTGACAGTTGTTCAGCATACGGCAGGGAACGTCGTTATAACATGGTACCCATAAGGTCTGTACTCCACCACAACTCGGATACCATTAGTTGGGCCCCCGTCGAAGCCCATGTTGCCCAGGGTTTCATCGAATTTGTGGAAAGTTCGATACCGGGTCCCGATATCTTTCGGCCAGCGGGTGTACAGTACAGCTCGAGGTCGAAGGATAAGCGATCAAATCGATTCCATGGAACCGAAGAAATACCTTTTATCCTTAGATGTAGGTGCATAATGCCTTATAATGTACACCTCGTCGATAGTAACTGACCCAACTTTCTCAGCAGAAAACATTTTGCAACTGATAACTTTGTAAGCTGCAGGAAAACCTGGGTAACAAACTGACCATTCATGTACCATAATTTAAAAGAAACAGGTGTGAAGCAACAAGATTTGAATTTGATTGGTCACTTTGGCATTATCCATCAAACTTCTGGACAATGTAAAGTTTATGCTAGACATAAATGTTTGCTCTAAAACTTGCAACATGATAACAAGAGGACCCCTAAAAGGGGTATTGTTCTGCACCTGAGCATGAAGAATGCTTAGAACAGAAATCGGTATTAGGTGGATCTGACGGACAAGCAACTGAACTGGAATTAATGACTTGCACATTTAGAAAAGCACCGTTTAAGTTGCCTGATTAAAAAAGTTTTAGCAAGACTTAGTTTAAATATTGCGTTTGCAAACATTTTCACTCTCGTAGCCCCTTTTCAACATCCTGGATACAACGTGGATTAATCAAATATGCGCATATCGGCTCCGGTTTTTTTAAATCGGATAAAACCTCAAAATTCGTAGCTACTTTTCTACTGTTCGAGATCAGTTTTCTGTTTTCATATTTAAGATATTTGTTTTCTGACAGTGTTGTCTAGGCACTTTGAAATTGGTCCCCCTCATACCAGCTTAGTTGGTTGCCTGAATAAAAGTATTATCTATGAACATTGTTAAATAGTATAAATAATGCATTTCATATTTCAGTTCAGCAATACCTGAAAACTGAAAACTTGAAAAAAGAAAACCGCAGTCGTCTAACACGACGTTAGACAATGCTTTTGTCCAGAGTGCAAACTCCTTGAGAACATTAGAATGTACAACACATCGGTCTGGCTGCTAATAAGGAACTGTTCTCAGACGTTGTTGAACTAATTTGCATATATACTGGTGTTCTTGAAAACTGCAGTGAATTAAAGATTGGGGGGTCAATGAAAAGAACAAAACTGAAAATTGGAAATCAGTTTTTGGTGGGGGGGGGACGAAAATAAAGCGAATGCAAAGCTCTAGCTGGACCTGCAAACACAAAAACAATAAAAAATTTAAATTAATAATAAAAATTAATAATTAACGAAATTAATTAAATAATAAGAAATGCAAACAACAGGCCCTCTTCGGTTAAAAAAACGAGCACAGCAGCATACTAGGCCAATGCTGAAGATAGGAGGAATATGATTAGATACTTCCCGTGTTCTACGGTTCCCGTGTACAAAATATAGCTATTTTCCGGTGTGAAGCAACAAACTGTGAAGCAACAAGATTTGAATTTGATTGGTCACTTTGATATTATCCGTCAAACAAACTTCTGGACAATGTAAACTCTAGGCTAGACATAAATGTTTGCTCTGAAACTTGCAACATGATAAAAATCAAACGAAAATTACAAACGGTAAACCAGGCTTTAGCTAGAAGCAGTAGTATAACTATCACTGCATTTTTTCGAACATCAAATTTCGAACATAATATGGATAGGCTGTAATTACGTAGATATCACTTTCATATAAGATATCAGATAAGAATACACACAACTTTAACATCATATAAATGTTGATTAGTGTATCCCGAATACCCGATAGGAATGTCAAAAGTTTTGAGAAATGCAACTTTATCTCAACTTTGCATAGAAACAGCCCTCGTAAATCGTAACGCAGACAACCCTGTCCACTGCAAACATTTTTGCAACTGATAATTTTACAAGTTGCAGGAAAACCTGCGGACCAAACTGACCACGCATCAACCATCATCTTAAAAAAGTTGGTGTGAAGCAACCAGTGTTGAATTTGGGATAGCTACATATGTTTCAGACTGGCGATTATAGAGTTCTTCGGATTTAAAAATTAATAAGATCCTTTTTAGGAAAATACTGCTTCAGGAATGAACAAATAATCTTATGCAAGAGAATTTATCGATAAATACGAACAACTTTCCCTCATTGAAGTTCGCAGATATCAGTCTTAAATACTTTCTTGGCTTTTCAAAACAGTAAATACTGACAAGTACGATGGTACCATCATCATAATAGAATGGTTTAAATCATTTAAAGAATCATTTTAAAAGGTTAAACTTTAAATCTCGAAATAAACTGACCCTTATCCTTAAGGTTTATGTAGATGTGTGTAGATTGTTTCATATTCCAGGAAAGCTTGCTTGAAACTCATAACAACGTACGTCGTCCTGGAATTGTAATCAGCACTAGGTGTTTCTGCCAGAGCTGAAATCAGAAAAATGATTGTGCAAATGGTCTGTTTTGTACATCTAACAGCTCCAAAAGCTTCACATATGAATTTTTCGCGGAATTGTTGAGTCTTTCAAACTTCTTATGGTCGAAGCTTCGATATATACCCTACTTAGTGTTGTCTAAGCAGCAGAAACCTAAACATTTCAGTTTGTGATGGTTTTAAGTTTCAGTTTCAGTTTGAGTTTGAGTTTCAAACTAAAACTGTTTTGAATGGACAATCTGAGAATGAAATTAAATATTAAATGAAACAGAAATGGCTTCGGATACGCTACAAGATTTAAGCAGTTTAAGGCTGCCACTGTGGCTGAAGGTTAGACCTATTGTACTCAAATTCAATCTTGGGATCTCTGCTTATGGTGGTGTGTGTTAAGAAAGCTTCTACGCATACATCAGTGTAGGAATAAAATTGCATATTAAGAAATCCACCTCGCGTTAGCTTCAGATCCTCATTATGTGCTAATTTACGTAGTTGTATGTTCTAGCTAATGTTATCTGCGTGTGCATTTAGGGAGAAGAGACACAAATATAATTAAATCTTAAACGACTTTACTCGATCCACGAGGACGGAATATGCTTCAATGGATTTTGTTTTGGCATTTTTAGTTTCAGCAATGTCTTGGCTTTTGCTGGATATCGCGTGAAGAAAAAAATATCTGAGAATGCATAGTAGCACTGATCATACCCGCGAAACAACAAGATGCACAAACAACTAAGAAAAATACGGTAAAACAATAATCGAGTCCTCTGTACTTGCTTATTCAGTGTTTGTATCTTATCTAAAATTAGGCCTGTCCTTAAGAGCGCAGGAGACTCATTAGTGTTTGGTGTGACTCATGAAAAACATCTGCGTGGTTAGGGATGGGTCTTGGATAACTGGATATCTGTTTTCATTTCAGGTAGTTCTAAATTGGTAAATTCTGGACTAAATTACGTTAGTTGTTAAATATTTTTCAAGAAAACTTCTTAAATAGGGAGCTTGGCTCGATAGCTGAAACTGACCACGTAACTAAGTGAATTTATGAATTTTAATTAAATGAACGCATAGAAATGAAATTTTAACTGTGAAATCCAAACATTTTGTTGGCTTTAATTGTTAGATAACCATTACCTCGAAATTTCGTTTTAATCTAAAAACCTAGTAGCATTCACCACTGTTTCAAAGCTTACTAATATTAAATTTGACATTAAATGGTGGTTAAACGAAATTACCTGTTTATAGCCGCTACAATCTCATTGTTAGACGTTACTTACAACTTTTCAGGAAGACAGTATTAGCAATAAGACAACGACAACAACAATCGGATCTTACAAATATATTTGGGAGCAAACAAACTTGCTACACTTTCAAAACGCTGATAACGATATAACTGCCTAAAATAAAAATCTTGCTCCAATTCTGGAAACTGATAACAAGTTTTAGAAATAAGTAAACCAACTCCAATTTCAATAAACTGATACCAGTAACTGACAGAAATAAACAGTTATAACATGAAGTTGGGAGATAAGATTTATGATTTGGCTTTTGCTTTGAGGACAAACTTTTAATCAATGTAATTATAATGTTTGCCTAATCTACGGTATATATGAAGAAAACTATAAGGACCCAAGAACACTATATATTGCAATAACATTACATATATACTTGCGCACAAAAGCAACGTTAGCATAAACGGACAGATGAGTGCATTGAGAAAGGGTTGTTACAGGTGCACGTAGATACGTTTTACACGTACCACAAGGAGCACCTTATATCCACGTTTGCGCAAGTTACAAGAGAAACTACGTCTGTAAACGGCGGTATCCTTCACTTGGCGATTCCCCACAAAAACTCCAGCTGCCTTCACATCTTCCCACCAACCAATTAAGGAGTGATAGCAGGGAGATGAACTAGTTCAGCCTGAATCAACTTGCTCTATTAACTCGTGTTTTCTTCAGTACCCTCCTTTGTCAAAATGCATTCTCGCAGTGCATGCTGCATGTTGCATTATTTTAGTGTTTACTTTTCACCACTATGAGCTAAGGCTGTTTGCTTAGCTTTCCGTGTGAATTACCGGCTGCGCAAACACACATAATCGTAAAGTTCCTTCTGCACTTTTATCTTGTCTGGTTCAGAAAACGTTAAGTGTTAAGATTTTGTATAGAATTAAATTTCTGTCGTTGCTGTTCTGAAATTGTTTTTCATTGTTAATATACTTTTACGATTGTGATTGAAACTGATATTGATACTTGATACTGGTTGCACGGTGTACAGACTTAGCTATGGTAATGGGAGGATCCTGACCACAGTTCTTTCTTCACTAGTTTGTAGTGTCAAACAAGCTGTACCCAGTACTCTGCATCAATCTCGGGCACTTTTTGTTTTGATTACCTTGATGATTTTCATCTAAACAAATTGAGTACATAACAGCTGCCTTTACTGGAAGTAATAGTTTATATATGCGAGGCAGAACAACAAAAATGATTTCTTCGTCACTGCTGTCGCCTGTCTATAAAAGCACAACATATGGAAATTCTTCCAACACCAGAGGGTGCCCCAGTTCAAGAGCGCGATAATTAATCCAAGAAATTTCAACGTCCAAAATCTCCATGGGGTGCTTTGCAGGCACTTTGACAGGATTGGGAAACCTGCACACTGGGTTGATGCACTGGTATGGGCTTATTTTTGCGGTGACTGGACAGGGTCCGTTGACGGTCACTGTCACTGTTGTCCGTCGAACACTCACTCCCAGCATCTGATACAAATTATTCATCACCTTGGCAGTAAAACAGGACCCTCTGTCCGATAGTGTACTTTCCAGTATCTCAAAAAATGGTGACTCCGGTGTGTCACCATTTTTTGAGATACTGGAACGATATATATTGTGCGAATCACATTTGCCTAGTATTGTACATGTATACATTGTATATATGTATGTATATATATATATATATATATATATATATATATATATATATATATATATATATGTGTGTGTGTAAAGAAAAGGGTATTTGGGGGTCGTTTTATTCACTCTTTTCACTCGAAGCTATTCACTGATCTATGAAGATCCTCGTCTAGCACTGGCTTTATACTGAAAGTTCCCTAGTTAGTCAAAGTTGTACACAGGGGTCATCTCTATCAATCCTATCAATAGATCCAACTGTGCTTTTCCTTCCCAGCTTACTTCTCAGATTCCAAAGTCTCGTAAACTACCTATCTAAATTCGGTTACTAGCTCGCTTTGACGCAGGTTAATCCAAGGACTAAATTAAATTATTGGTTTAATTATTATAATTACACAAGTTACTTAACATGCAAAACAACTACGTATCAATTTGACTGAAATTTAGAGTCATGGTCGTAGGTACTGACAACAAGACAATCACAAGGCATAAATGACAATACAAGCACAGACATGTACCGACAAGACAGATCAAACGGTGAGCATCATATCATTAACCTCAACTTTTGCTAAATCTCTTTGAAAGCCTCAGTTGGTTTTGATTCTGTTAAAAAGTGTCAAACTTACAGATCCAAGTTACCTCTGAAATTCCGATCCCAGTTGTGTCGTGCAAGCTCGGTGACAGGTCAATCCCAGGAGACTAGGCCAAGGCGAAAAGGGGTTAGATCAGGCAAATACAGAGATTCAGACGCAATAAATACAACGAGTCGTGGCCGGTCCCGGGTAAGCGTAAAACACAGAAAGAAGAAGTATACCGGTCTCTCCAACAACGGGCCCTCGGTTATACTGTTCAGCAAATGTACCAACCGGTCTCTCCCAAAATGGGCCCTCGGTTGTACTCAACACAAATGAAAGCGTAAAGCAAAAACAAGAGCGAAACAACCAAATCGTACGGCGGCCAAACCACGACTGATTTGAAATTAGGGGAAAATTTCGAGGTTTGGGGAAGACCTGTCAATCAAGCGCGTGACGTGCAGGAGGCGGAGCTTGCGGCTCCCCTTCATGTAGTGCATTCTGTGTGTGTGTGTAACATCATACGTCACTTATCAGTGACGTATGAACCCAGCTCAAGGGGTGAAGGAGGCTCCCAAAATTCCTAAACTTGTACGCATTAACCCCAATTAGTTTCCTGGGGAGATAAGTACCCAATTTTGGATCCGTTTCTCAAATAAAACTGTTCATCAGAAAACAGTGGAAATCCCCTAACTTCTTTGTCCAAACTAGAAACAATATTCGACTTCAAACAAGGACCGCGATTCAACGACGACAATAGCAGACTAACAACCTCTTAGGCCCAAATTCAAGAAACTAACAACAATTATTTCATGATATCAAGATTTAGCTAAACAGAACTTGCACAGAAGCAATCAGTCAGATATAGGAACTACAGAAGATATACAGAATTAAAAATAGAAAATGTACAAGAATTATCCAAAACAGTCAGCCAGCAACACAAAAATAGTCAGTCAGCGCAAAATCCTTCGTTTTAGCTTTAAACCAAATCCCATCCTAACATCTCAAAAATTCTATCCTCCACACACACACACACACATATATATATATATATATATATATATATATATATATATATATACACATATATATATAATATATGTATATGTATATATATATATTTACCAGTCAGTTTCTGGTACAAGCCGACTTTGGCGCGATGGGTCAAAAAATTAATTTCGCTTATACTTTGCTCATTTGTAGGGCCATGCATTGTGTTTACATGGCAAAATATGAAACAATTTGGTTCAGCCAATTTGGAGATATAAGCCTGTAAAGTTGGGCTGATTTTGACAAATAGCTGACGCGGCTCGGACAACAGTTTCGGGCTATTTATTCATATGCTAAAGTGCATCATACCATGAATTCTATATCATTAAAAAGGCCTATTATTGCGGTTTACTTTGCGCTAAATTATGAGTAATTTCACTATCACCATCTTAAAAAATAGCAAAACAGGAGCATAGGAGGCTATGTTGAGTACATACATTTGCATGCTTTAACTTTAAAAAAACGTTTTCTGTAAAAACCCGAGTCGGGATTTCTTCTGTACTCTTTTCTGGTCCAATTAGCTATATGCATGCCAAATATTGGCCAGAAAAAGTGGAACCTCCGACTTCCATACGCGTTAAGGTACGTATCGTTCACAACTCTATTCGCCATGTCGTACATTCCACAATGCTGAAAGGAGCTATGAACGAAAGCCAGTTCTAAATTTTTTCTGAATATGTTTGTGCTGGGACGGAAGTTAGACATGCTAGAAATTTTAGGAAAAAATGGAACATAGAATATGTCAAGGGCAATTTCGAACCAAATCCCAAGCGTCATCTCATCCGGTCGAACAGCCCGTAATGTTAGTAGGGTCTATGAACGGATGCTGGGTTCTAAAACTTTTTCTGAACAACTTTGTGTTGTAACGGACGTTAGGCATACTAAAAAGTTTAGGAAAGATTGGGACCTGCTAATGTCAATGCTGATTTTGGATCAAATCCCAAATGTCATCTCTTCTGGTCGAACAACCCGTAGTGTTAGAGCGACCCAAAAGAGAGAGTACGCCGTATTAAAATTGCCAGCATTGATTTTTGGTGTGCTCACATGGTCATTATACTCCTCTGGTGCAATGTTGAAGTACATGTATACTTTGTAGCACGGTTTTAGTGCATTCACCGTTCATGTATGTACGTTCATCGTGTGGGAAGCTCCGAGTGTGCGACACGAGCGCGCGAAGCGAATTTACAAAACTGTGAATGCAAAACCGTGCTACAAAGTACTTGTATAACGAATAAGCAATAAAACCTTTGTCACCACGGTTAGAACCTGTAAAATAAATATTAATTTTACTGAGATAAGTACCCCGACTATATTTACCTAGTTTTCGTTCTAAAAATATGTTCATAGTTAATCGTGTTTAAAAGCCAATAAAATGCAAAAATATAACTTTTATCGAGATGAGATCACGTACTGAAATTACGTAATCTCCGTGCTACAAATTATTTGTAGCACGATGCACGTCAGAGCGTGCTCTCTTCTATTCGTAGGAACTAATCTTCAGTGGAAAAAATAGTATGAGTCATACAATTGTGTTTAGAATACGTTTGTGCGTGTAGCGCTATGCAAATGCAAGGAGTTGTTGCTTATCCAGCTTTTGGTAGGAAACTCACAAATTCTTAAAGTCGTTAACTTTTTATGAATATTGTGCTGCAGCTGTTCGTAGTGCTTACCATTGCAATCAGAAAGTTTGCATACAGAGTCTGCACTTATTCTGCACTAGGAATATACCACAACACAAAAATATTTGCTACCTTCAGCAGACATCCTTTATCTTTTGCCACAGGCAGCGTTATCTTTTGCAGCAGACGTAAAAGTAACATGCGGGCTAACAAAAACATACGATTCTGCTAAATGTTATTTTTTGCACTGATTTTACTTTGATTTCTTTTAAGTGGACCGTACCGTGCTTGAGAAATCCTAACTGGGGCGGTAACTACTTGAGTCTATGCGGGTTACGGGGCACTATAATCTTCTCAACAAAAAATGGACAAATATACCCACAAATTTTAAGTATGTCTGCAAAAATCTAGTGGTCCTGTATATTCATTGAAATATATGGGAAATATCAGTTTTATTCAATGCCGTGACTTAAAGTTTTGCCAACCAATTCCAAAAATTTCTTATTCTTTGATTCTTCTAGACTCTGAACTTGTACTTCAGGCCTGTGTACACAGGGTCAGGTCAGGAAACAACGGTTGGAGCTCCAGCATATATAGATTTCACAATACTGTACACACACACACACACATATATATATATATATATATATATACGTATTATATTGAAGAATTGAAGTACCCAGTTGGGGTAGTAAGATATCTGAAGTTATACCACACTTTGCCTACTCTATGTACAGTTTTTGCGAAGTTTCTTGCAAAATAAATTTCGCCATACTGGGTCTTTAGCCATGATCTATAACCTACGCATTAAGTGAATTTTTTTATATGTGTATACCGTAGAAGAGTACTATATATATATAACAGTCTTGCTATCTTCTTTCAGCTACTTCAAAGAACTCTATGCCTGCAAGATTATTTATTTTACATCTTGCCTTCCTGCTTCGTACGATATGCAGCCATGATTGTATTATTAAGAATTCATTATACATAACGTCGACATGTTCTGAAAACCATGCCAACTTCACTGCACTAAGTGACCTTGCCAAGCGCCGAATTTCTGGTGATTATGTTGCATCCGGACTAGAAAATGTAGCTCAAATAATAATTGGCCGTGGACTGGGAATTTTCGATCTAACAACTCTTAATTTGGACGAACACTACGTATGCGAGAAATATGTGAAATAATTGTACGATGACTGGGAAACAACTAATATCAGGAGCAAGAGAATAAGACGGGGTGGCGTTAGAAAAAACAGTTGCTGGTTACCAAAAATTGGAAATGTAAATTCACATACTAAAAGCGTTGTGGCAGCGAACTATGCCTACGTCACCAGCGAGCAATCCAAGGCTCTCCTGGAGAAATCTAACCAGCGAATATCTATTGGCAGTCGTAAGCTGACTACGTATTCTCAATAGTTACTGATGTTAAGTATTAGTTATTCTTAACTGTGCAGTAAACAACTATTTTTGAATTAAAGAATGTCGCTATTGTAAAATTTTATTCATAAAGCGACATATATTGGTTGCATAATGTCAATTGTGAGAATTCCAAGTGCATACATAGCTACAATATTTTACAGGTTATGCACGCAATTTTTCTGTTTCAGCCATGTGTATTAGCCATCGTGTAGCCATTGAGAGAGTGGTTGCAAAGCCACCATGCGAAGCGATTGAACAGGCACCAATTTCTACTGTTAGACCTAGACGACATCCAGTAAGGGCTAATTATTTGGTGGATATTATTCCGCCAGAACGAGACGTCGACCTTGAGATGGAAAGTGAAGACAGATCCTGTAGTTTTCATTCCAACCCAGATATTTTATCACAGTGATCCATATATTTAGAAGAAGCAACTCTAATGTCATCACAGGACTCCTGCGCAGTACAAACTCAGCTTCAACGCTTCCGATCTATTGTCAAAAGCTTAGCTGATGCAGCAGAAATAACAAACTTGTACTTCACTGAGCATTTCAAAGACCTGTCTAGATTAACTAAAATTAGGAGGGCACAGACAGCACACGCAATTGCGAAGGTTGTCTACTATACAATGGCCCCTGACGACCCAGAAGAAATTGAGGAACTGGCTACACAAAAGGTACAAGATCCTTGGTTCCAAAGCACAACTAAATTGAACAATGTCTTATATGGTATAAAAGAAGCTTACGACAGCTGTGAAACTAGTATTCAACGAAAGCAAATTCTCTCAATGATTCTCTCAATGATACTCCACACACTACTTTAAGTGAAGTGCAACAAGCAGAAGTTTTATGCAAAAGCTTGTGAGTAAGCTATGGAGCTGTGACTGTGTTCCCAGTCAGGGGCCGGCTACGCAGACTAGCCTTTCCCTGAGCTGGAATATTTCATTTCTCCGAAATCTGTAAATTATATACGATTTTTTAAGGTTCAATATTGGATTCAACCAAAGCTGGCTTACACTATCAAGTACCATTAACTAACTACTGCATTTAAATATAATTTAAATTTTGAAAACGTCCAGTGTTGGATGCAATGAAATTTTATTGTTTCGGTAAATAACGGCAATTTTAAGTCTTCCATCAGCCGTTAACGCAAGGCTCCGTGGCGGAATATTGCCACTTCAAGAAGCCGACTTGTAAGCTTTGGGGTAGTAATGCTCACGTTAGTCTCACATGAAGTCATAGTTAAATATAAGGGCATGTTGAAAATAAACCGAGCTCTTCATTCCAAGAAGCAGATTATTTCAAATTTGTGGAATTGAATTGAATTTCCTAATTTGCATATTGGAACAGACTGAGAAAGAAAATCCAACAGGAACTTTTACCATCTACCATTATGATACAATATACATATACATGCCGACATGCAATGCATTGCAATTTTTTCACAAACCCCCCTACATTCTCAACACATGACACAATTTAACAGCAGTTTTAACATGTAGCCGAGCAAAGCTACTATACAGAATAATGTATAATAGCCGGCTACGCTGAGGCGTAGCCGGAAAAATTCATTCCTGGTCTTTCTAATTACTGGTTTCTTGAATCGAGAAGATTTGCCAGAATGTTCGGTATTGGTACAGCACCCGAAACGAAGACAACACAACGTATTAGATATACTCTCCCGCAATTAGAAAGCGTTATATCTTTCATCACTTTGCCCTACGTTGTTGCTGACTTACCATACGGTGCAACTAACGTCAAGTACACTTCTGGAGACATAGAGACGTTGCCAAATATTGTTCGTACAATGAATGATGAACGAATTGTTGTAATATACCATAAGTATGTGGAAGAAACAGATAAGCCAGAATTATTCTTAAGCAGGTCAACTCTACTCCGAATTCTCAAATGGTGCAAAGCGTCGACACAGAAAATAACACATGGAATTGATTAATGTACGGATCTGGAGGATTTGACACTATTGAAACAGTTGCTCTGCAGTGATCTGAACTAATCACTACAGATGGATGGCTTCAGCAAACGCAGTCTGCCTTAAAGTTTTCCAACAGGTATTTAAAAAGTGATTACAAGTTACACATAAAAGAAAAGTCAAGAATAGACGACCACTGTTCCTCCTTTGCGTTAAGTGATCCGTCCACAGGCAGTATAACATTGGCTTTGGACTGCAATGACCACCGCCATGATCTAATTTGTGACAGTTGTGAAACATTGTCGTATACTCTCACTGATATGCAGGAGAAACTGTACCATTTTCGAAATCAAAACCAGATTGGAGAAGAAGTCGTTTTAGATTTTTTGACAGCTAGAGATGCCGTTTTCGAATAGAAAAACCACATCTTAAGAACAGTAAATCAGGAACGTGCAAAGGACTTTATATTGAACACAATAGAAGTTGGCAATGATGTCTATTTAGTACTCGATTGGGCAAGGAAATGGCTCCCAATTAGTGGTAGAGAAGAACAATCAGAGTTTTAAGGAAAGAAAGGATTGCCCTGGTATATTACTGTTGCCTTTGTCAAAGATGATACATCCGGATTTTCAAAAAAGACGTACGTCCACGTCTTTGAAGATGTCGTTCAGGATTCGAATGCTGTAGTTGCGGTCTTAAATGATGTTTTGTTCAGAATTAAGCAAGAAAAACCAGCCATTAAAAGGACGTTTGATAGATCAGACAACGCCGGCTGTTATCATTCAGCCAACACAGTAGCACTCATTCCTCGGTTATCATGGCTGAACAATGTGCACATTCAGCGCTGGGAATTTACTGACCTCAAAGCGGCAAAGGATCCTGCGACCGTATGGCCGCAGTAATAAAGAGACACGTTCGTCTGTATGTGAGTGAAAAAAGAAACTGTACTACGGCGGCGCAATTGGTTTACGCTATAGGTTCATATAACGGCGTGCGTGGGGTCACGGCAATTGAATCTGTTCTTCACAGTACATGAGGAGCAACAACACATAAGCAATAAGCATCCCTGGAATCAGTGGACTTTACAGTTTCGAATATAGGGATCAGACTGTTAAGGCGAGGCAAGCCTTTCGTGTCGGAACGGATAAGCTCATACCTCAAAGAATTTGGTCCGATGCCAAGCATTTATTTACGGTGAGATCATTACAAGTATTCGACGAAGGTGACCAGGCCTCCACTGCGTCATGGAGTAGGGACAGGTGGATTCCCTCTGCAGAAGGAACAAGAAATCAAAGATAAATGCAACCAGACGATGATAGAGAGGAGGAAGATGAGACAGATACAGACCAAACTATATCTACAGTAGAAGAAACGGAAAAGAAATACTATTCATGTCCAGAACCCGGATGCACCAAATCTTATGTTAGACTAGGTGATCTGGAAAAGCACTTGGACACTGGGAAACATACTTTTGTCCCTGAAAGAATAAGTCTACGTGATGCGGCAATAAAATCTTACAAACGAGGGCTGGAACAAATGGAATATTCTGTGGCACTGCCTTCACTGAAAGATGCGCTAAATGAAGTTGCATCCAGTAGCAGTTCGTCAATTGAGTTAAAGAAAGGCTGGGCGCTTTGAAAACGTAAACCTCCCTCGAAATTCAACTCCAAACAGAGGAAGTTCTTGTTGGAAAGGTTTGAAGATTTCAAACAAAACGGTTTGACGTTACTGAAGCTACTGCTGCCAGTATGAGAGAAGCAAGAGAATGCAACGGAAACAAACTTTTTCTTCCCGGGGAATGTTTAAAGTGGCAACAAATAAGCAGCTTCTTTTCACAAGAAGCCGCCAGGAGAAGAAGAAGAGCGGAAGCCAGCTTAGACGAGAAAATAAGGGAATCCGATCAGCCAGTAGACGACGAATATTACTTGGATGATCCCAACCTTTTTACTGATGAAAATGCGATGGTTTCTGACGTAGTAGCAAATGTCCCTTCTCACGACATTCTGGACATGTCCACTGGACTCGAAGACTCGGGTCTTACCTCCACCATGACGTCAACATCTGCAAGCTCACCTCTAATACGCCAAAACAGATATCAGACAGATGCTAGACCAGATCGCAAAAGAAAAAAAAAGGGCGACAACTAGAGAAGACTATAAAACCTTAAAAGTTCTGTGCAAAATTACTGCACCCGCAACAATTTTGACATTGCAATCGGCACTAAGGCTGACGCACATTTCGTTTTCACTTTGCAATGAAACTTTGTCAAATGCAGTTAAGATTCCCTTTACTTCGACCAATTTGAAAATTCCAACTGGTTCGTGATATTATAAAGAGGAAGGAACCAACTTGCAGCCGAAAGTTTGCTACAGATAGGAGTTTTACTTATTTCCTAACTTAACTTAACTGAACTTTATGTTAACTTTCGATTATGAAATTCATATACTCGTCCGAAATGACCTTTCTGACCGTACAAATAACTTGTAGGTGACAGATATACAGGCCCTACAGACATATATATTGAATTAAAGTCGTTTCGACTAATTCCGAGCGAGACCCCGATATGAAATATTTTTTGAAAAACATGGCAAGTTACTGTGTCAGTGCGAACGGCGTGCGTCAGCCTAAGTACGATAAATTCATGTTAAGAATGCTTAGTGTATGCAGTGATGATAATAATATCAAACAGTTGCTGACAGTATAAGGAAAATTACAATTTTCTGTTAGCTTTATTGGCAAAAATTCGTGCAGAAATCTAGACGTCGAATTTCGTCCTTAACGTAGTGTCTTACCCACCAGATGACAAGTATATACTTGCATCCCGTTCATTGCCCCTTCTAACACTACGGGGTTGTTCGACCAGAAGAGATGACATTTGGGATTTGATCCAAAATCAGCCTTGACATTAGCAGGTCCCAATCTTTCCTAAACTTTTTGGTATGCCTAACGTCCGTTACAACACAAAGATGTTCAGAAAAAGATTTAGAACCCAGCATCCGTTCATAGACCCTTCTAACATTACGGGTTGTTCGACCGGATGAGATGACGCTTGGGATTTGGTTCGAAATTGCCCTTGACATATTCTATGTTCCATTTTTTCCTAAAATTTCTAGCATGTCTAACGTCCGTCCCAGCACAAACATATTCAGAAAAAATTTAGAACTGGCTTTCGTTCATAGCTCCTTTCGGCATTGTGGAATGTACGACATGGCGAATAGAGTTGTGAACGATACGTACCTTAACGCGTATGGAAGTCGGAGGTTCCACTTTTTCTGGCCAATATTTGGCATGCATATGCATGACATGCAGGACCAGAAAAGAGTACAGAAGAAATCCCGATACGGTTTTTTACAGAAAAAGTTTTTTAACGTTAAAGCATGCAAATGTATGTACTCAACATAGCCTACTACGCTCCCTTTTTGCTATTTTTCTTAAGATGGTGAAAGTTAAGTTACTCATAATTTAGCACAAAGTAAACCTCAATAATAGGCCTTTTAATGATATAGAATTCATGGTATGATGCACTTTAGCATATGAATAAATAACCCGAAACTGTTGTCCGAGCCGCGCCAGCTATTTGTCAAAATCAGCCCAACTTTACACGCTTATATCTCCAAATTGGCTGAACCAAATTCCTTCATATTTTGCGATGTAAATACAATGCATAGGCCCTACAAATGAGCAAAGTATAAGCGAAATTAAATTTTTGACCCATCGCGCCAAAGTCGGCTTGTACCAGAAACTGACTGAGATATATATATATATATATATATATATATATATATATATATATATATATATATATATATATATATATATATATATATATATATATATATATATATATATATATATGAGTGGATTTCTGCGTGGTTCAGGTCTGGAGTCGTTATATATATAAGCTTCTTCGAAATTTGAGGGTTCCTTTGACTTCACTGGTCTGTCATATTGCGGTAGCAACTCGAAGATAAAGAATTACATCCAGAGTTTAGTTTAGTTATTAACTTTAACGGAACGTGCAGTTGTATGGGTGTGATGAGTTTCTACATTTTATAATGTTTGCGTTTTAGAATAGGTTTGGTTTTTCGATTCCTTTGTTATGGAATCAGTGCCTTTACAAAGTCTAAAAACTTAAAGTATACAGCAGTATAGTATACTGAAAGTATACAGTCATCAAATATGTCATCTATATGGACCAAAATGGAAAAATATCATCAGGCTGATATTAATGGCATTTCAAAGCTCACCGAGTAGAATGTACTGCACTTGGTCAAAACTTAAATCAAATTTTAAAAAGTTACTTGAAGAGAAGTGGCGGCAAATCGGTATTCCATTCCAACTTGTTTATCATCATAATCAGTTTTACAGCTTATTCGTATTGTTTAATACAGTTATTTACATATATATTGAAAGCTCTATAAACAATATACAGGTTAACATAATTATAGGATTTATAACTTTTAGGCTTTGTGACGTAATCGAAAAGAGCCAGCCAGATTTAGATAATCCAATCCATAAGGAATGCCTATGGAATGGACATGAATTTTTCGATACCATTTGACTAAAAACAATATGGGGTGACGGTGAAAAATAATAGCGAGGAAGTTCATACAATAATTAAATTTAAATTAATTTTAATTTAATGACCGTTTCTATGTCACTTCAAGACGGCATGGCGGGCTGAGGCCTGATTCTGAATCGATCAGTTGAATTCCGTCGATGGCAAATGGCTGACCGGTTCCCACATTTTTCGCCACAAAAATTATCTAAAAGAATTGGCAGATTTGCAACAATTAATAATGGTACGTCATATTACCAGTTTAATTATTAACTGCCTAATTGCTGATTCATTGATTCATTAGGAATGGGTTAGCTTGAGGCAATAGCTGTAAAAATAAAAGTTTCCTATATTCATTAAGACTGATATTCGCTTTCCTTTTAGTACGTATCGCGGCGTCCTTTGATGTCAAACAGGATAGCCAGCACAGACATGAAGCTAGCATGATAGTTTATGAACTTTGATATATGTGCTTTTTGATTCCTTTTTTATGCAAAAATGTTTAAGTTAATGTCCCGGCTCTCCCCCTTTTACATTTCTTGTTTCATTTTATATTTTTTCTTTAAAATTCCCAATTCATTATTTCATTCCTTTCCAATGTAGACTGTTTTAACCCTTTTCTCGTAATGCACTTTTTCTATGTTCTATGATGCCTATCTTTCCACAAAGGAGAGTTCCTAACCCTCTACAGTCTCTTGTTAGCCAACAAACATAAAAATAGAGCGCAAGAGCAGTAGAGCGTTCTATACCATTAAACCAAAGCTCAGCGGTTCGATCCCCGCCCTGGACACTTTTCTTCTGAAAGACTGAAATTTAACAAATCTACCTGTCTATTTCCAGGCTGTATATTGAGAAAGGTTCGCCACCACATGTCCAGAAGGCGGGGCGGTTTTTCCACCTTCCAAACGCAGTGCTCAAAGTCGTCGACACAGACTTTCAGGTAGCCGCGCGCGGACGTCAAGTGATTGACAAGACCCGGTGCGTAGTACCAGAACTGGAGCACGGCCGGACGCAGCAGCTGAAATTGGGTGCTGATAAGAACGTTGGTTTCCAAAGGCAGACCTTGATATGGCAGTTGGCTGTCCAGTAACAGAAAGCAGAGACCTGAAAATAGAGGAAACCAAAAATGATAAAAATAAATGTCTGAAACATGTTGAGAAAATTTTTGAGCTGCAAGAAGATTAACTGTTTTAGAAATTTCAAATTAGGCAGCAAATAGTATTCAATTAATTTTGATTGTTTTTTTGTTTTATTTGATACGCAAAAACAGAGTTGGAAGTGGGTCGCGGGTACCCGCGGGCACCTGCGGGTCGTGGGTACCCGCGGGTCAGAGCGGGTCAATAGTCACTTTTGTTCACACCAATTTTACGGTAAATTTTGGGCACATTTTACTAGAATATTTACAATTTGCAATTAAATTTTCAATTTTTCGCTAGCTTTTGATTGTTTTGTATTTATTACATATAACTGTCTATAACTAAAATGCTTTTATAACTAAATTATTTCGATTCTGCCTGGAATCTCCAGTCAAGCGTAATTCAGTAATATCTTTAGGACACAGCCATTGGTTTATGTGTTTTATCACGCCAAAGTCTTGGTTCTGCATCGATTGACGAATGGAGTTGTGAAAAAATAATGTTGACAACTTATCCTGCAAACCTAATCTTTTCGAAAAGAGTATGAAGAGGTGCTTTCTGTAAATATTTTATAATGTCAGGCTCGGAATGTCGACGTAGTTCGACGAGTTATGATCATTACAATTTTGACTTGTAGGAATAAATTTTAGTAAATTAAGAAGTCTCAGTAGGTGTTTGTGCTTTCATAGGGGTCGCAAGATAGTTGTTATCTTTATATGCCAAATCATTTTTTGTACAAGTACGTATACTGTTGTAGTTTTTGGTTGCTGAGCTGACTGTTATACTTTATTGTTTAGTTTATAACTAAGGCCAAGAGTCCATAATTTATTCCTTTATATTATAGAAGAAGAGTAAGCCACTAGAGGGCTTCTCTTCTTGGCATTGCGTAACGGTGCTCCGACCATAATACGCGAATGTTCCCCCGTTTGGTGGGAGGGTCGACAAGCATACCCCCTCCCCATTTGGTGGGGGGTAGGCAAAAGGGGTCCCCGTTTGGTGGGGGGGTCTGCAAAAGGGGTCCCCGTTTGGTGGGGGGGGGGTAGGCAGAATGGGTTCCCCGTTTGGGGGGGGGTCGCCAAGTCAGGCTGAGATTGGATGAATCTGATTGGCTGTTGGCGACCCCCCCCCCCCCACCAACCGGTTGCCTCTTA
Source organism: Trissonchulus latispiculum (assembly GCA_030248195.1). NCBI lineage: Eukaryota > Metazoa > Nematoda > Enoplea > Enoplida > Ironidae > Trissonchulus > Trissonchulus latispiculum. The sequence continues at coordinate 81,604 of JASAND010029970.1, read as the reverse complement.
TCTGCTACCTCACCACCAAACGGAGGGGGGTATGCGCTGTCGACTTGGTCGACCTCCCCCAAACGGGGAACATTCGCGTATTGTGGTCGGAGCACCGTTACGCAATGCCAAGAAGAGGAGCCCTCTAGTGGCTTACTCTTCTTCTTATATATAGTGCAATTATGCACTCTTGCTAAGGCTTATAGAATGAAAGCACAAATGCTGGAGGTGGGCCCCTCATCGCATTGATCATGTATGTATGTACGTACATATTACATACATACGAACACTTTATGAATCGCGTATGAGGGGGCGGATACTCACAACCATTCATTCATTCATTCAGAATAAAGCGATCTGAAGTAAACTGCTAAAATGTTAGCGAACTTATTCAAGTTTGAACACATCATTTTACATAAAAACTCCTGCGATAATCACCATGCAGGTGTAAGAAATAAACAAGAATGGACCGATATTTTATGAAACTGCTCAAGAATATATATATATTATCTTCAAAAAATTGCCTAAATACTGAATTCTACTGGCTGAACGAAATCCGAGCACGTCTAACATGTTTGCAGTAGCATGGCCATAGAATGCTCAGATCTAGCAAAAACGAAGACGAAAGCTAGTGCAGTTAACTTTGAACTCGCCAAATTTAATTTTGAAATTACTAGGTAATACTTAGCTATGCAGACGATAAAAGCGAAAATTTTGCTCGATCCATACTATACGGTACTTAAATACACGGAAATGTCCAAATTAAAGAAGTGGGTCGAGTGGGTCGACAAAAACCCAGTGGGTCGCGGGTCGTGGGTCGCGGGTACCCGCGGGTCACGAAATTACGACCCACTACCAACTCTGCGCAAAAACACCCTTCAATTTGGCGAAGTAAATTTACATCTTAACCCTTTTAACTAAACCCGAACAGGGGAATTAAAATTGGAGCTGTTTTTTGTTCTCAGGATCAAGAACCCTTAAATGTCCAAGAACAAAATTGTACAAACACAACCGCAGTTTCTAGAACTCTAACACGAAGACAAATAAAAGTGACTACGTAAAGTGAACTTAATGTTTCCAAATTTAACCTTGTTTCGATCTCAGCGCCGCAATATGCGGACCCCGGTTAAAGGCTCCACACTGGCGACGCCAAGACGAGCCGGTGGCGAAACTAGCCGTCTCGTAGTCGCAGAATCCGTCCTCGAAATCGCAATCAGCCACTCTGCATTCATCTACCAGAATCGTCCAGGGCGTAGTTGCAGTTTCTTGCTCTGTGATTGGTTGAGTTTCCTCGTCCTTAACCGTGATTGACAGCTCCTCTTTAGCTCCGCCCACCTCTAGCTGTTCGCTGATTGGCTGATTTTTCTCTTGCTCGACTGTGATTGGTTGTTTCCTCTCCTCGTTGGCTCCACCTTCCTCCAGCTCTTCAGTGATTGGCTGATTTTCCTCGAATTCCGTGGTTGATTGAATTAGTTCCTGAAATTTCTGCAACAATTCTATGGCTGTTTCCGGGCTTAGTTCTTTGTTTGACAATTCTTGTACCAATTCGGATGTTTTGGAAACTTCATTTTCTTCAATAGTTTTGTATTCTTCGTAGGTTTCGTAGTTGTAGTTGTTGTAGTTGTAATTGTAGTTGTAGTCTTCAGTTGTTGTTGCAACGGCCTGCCATTCTGGCGTCAGATTTTGTTTGATGTAATCAAATGGATCTAAACAAGAAAAGAACCTGTACGTTCCAACTCCTCAATATTTAGATCTAAACAAGGAATTATCTGTATATATTATACGTTAATACTTTTTAATATTTGTGCATGTTAATGAAATTTGTTTGTAAGTAACATAGGTTGGATCGTAGTGAAGGACGCAACTTGAAGCGAAAATTTTTTAAGAGAAACTTTTCAAACTCCAAGAACCGATAACTAAACATTAATTAAACATAATACCATTAACGCTTTTGATTTAATTGTAAGTAATCATATTAGCCACTTCTACCTATACCTCATACCTATACATTGATGGAAGGCTAATTAATTTGATAATAGGTCAGGCCAAAGTTACATAGTTCCGCAGTTCTCACAATTATATTTTGACCGATTTAAATTACAAATATACATATACAATTACAAAAAACAACTAACTGAAAGGTACAATCTTACTGCAAATTTTGCCGTCGTAGAAAATTTTATCGATTGCAATGACATCAGAGCTTCGTCCGAGTTCTGCCAGGAATACAATCTGAAATGGAAGAATTCTTAAGTTTTTTAAAATTGCAATTTTTGAAACTGGGAAGTGAAATAGCTGCAGCAACTTTACATACAGCTTAAAATGAACAGAAAAACAAAGTGACCCGACTTCAAGACAATCGTTTTAATCATTAATTAGTTTAGCAATTAATCAAATTTCTCCCGCTTTTCGCTTCTACATTGTCTATTACGAAATGGCAGTCGTGTGAGGTCTAATTATCGGCCTTTCAAACTCAGGTAATCTCATTTAAAATGTAAAATTCTAATTTCACTTCGATAAATTCTTTTCTAAATCAATTCAGTTCAAGGGGGTGCAAAAGTAACCTTGTACCTGCAGCACTTCAACCAAATGCTGGTAGACAAAGGGACGACTTTTCGCGCGAGAGTTAAATGAGTAGAGTTAAAATATTTTAACTCGTTTAAAATATTTTAACCCTACAGTCGAGTTGTAATGAACTGTTTAACTCATTTAACCCTGTGCGCGAAAAGGATTGAGATAATTTTAACTCTTTTAACTCGGTTAACACGCTGCGCGAAAAGGCCATATGGAAAAGCCCAGTGAGTATTATTGAAGCTGAGCCCAAGAGAAGCGTAGCGGTTAAACAGCTGTCGCTGTCAGGATAGAAAAAAATTGGTCCAACCGGGAACCGAACTACCGCCCTTCACAGTTGAGTTGAGTTGATTTGAGTCAGATATTACTACCACTACACCGTAATAGTAATATCTTTATACGGATTAGCAATCAATTTTCTATGCCTGCTTTCCTGACGTCAAATACGGGCCTTTCAAAAAAAGGGTGGAGTCGAGTCGAGTAGAGTAGAGTAGAGTTAAAATTAACTCTTTTGTCTTGTTTAAGGGGGGTCACTTTTTTTGCCGATTTTTCGACCATCTCCGATTTTGCCCATTTTCACATATTTTGTAGTCCCCATGGGTCCGCGAAACACAAGAGCGTTTTGCGAAATATTGCTTCTATCGTTCTGTACAGGCCCTCAAAGGTGACCTCGACATGTGTTAAACATAGGAAAATGAAAAAGTTCGGTTAAAAAGTTTGTGGCAGAAAAATTTTTCGCTGTATAAGAGTCAGAATTCTGAAACCTTTTCAAAACCATGAAGGACATATTGTAGAGTGCAGCTATGTATCTCCTCTGAAGCGATTCTGTTCAGTATTGGATTTTTGGAGGATTTTTAAAGTCAGAATTTTGGAAAATCGGCAATTTTTGGACCATGAAAAACAGGACCTACGGTACTCTTTTGCTTGTCCTGAACGATTGGCAAAAGCTACAGAAACGGCCAATACATAGCAGCACTCTACGCATAAAACCACGTCTTATGAAAGTACTCGCATGTTTCTATCATCTACAGTAAGCTCAAAAAACTTGCCACAAAAATAGCAAATTTTGCTAAAAATGGCCATTTTTCATAATTTTCACATTCTTTTGATAATTTCTCACTCATTATGTGGTAAAAAATCACCAAACTTGACAGATTAATTAATATATCTATATCTGTCACATAATGTGGCCAAAACAAATGCGTCAATATTGAACATGTTACTGTGGCGGCGCCTTTGATCTTTATAGGTGAAAAATGTCAATTTTAAAATTTTTCCAAATATAGACAAAATGTGTATCAATCGATAGCTAATGGAACGAGGAGCAACTTTTCTCATACAACCATGGGTCTAAAATGTTGTCTGTGCAAGATAAAACGAGTTAAATTTATACTGGGCAGTCCTGCAAGGTTAGGTCAGTGCAGCACTCAAGCACGCATTATGAACGCCTGGATAGCTGGCCTTGAGCCACGTCTGCACTTAAATATTACCTTAGTAGAGGCTTTAATTTGGTGTATCGGTTAACCCTGTTTTCGGTCGCGTTTGGTCTCCACCTGACCTTGCAGGGCTCATCACCGGAATATTCAAGTTTTCCGGCTTTGAACCTGAATAACTCTGTCACAGTTTGATTTCGAACGCTAATATTCTAAGTTATTTTTGAGAACATATGGGGGCATATTATGTTTGAAAATGAGCGAAATCCGTGACTATCGATTTTTGACCAAAGTGACCCCCCCCTTAACTCTACTCAAGCTTGAGTTTCCCTCTTTTAACTCTTTCCAAAACGGATCGAGTTAATTTTAACAGCGCTGTACCCTTTCTTGATAAGGCCCTGGGAAAAGCTGGTGTCTCACTCATTTCGCTTAATTCGATTTTTTAAACAATTACCTCAAACGGTATTCTGCTCTGTGGAATGCTCAGTTGCATAGACTGCCATCCGAAATCTTGAAATCCCTGGTAACTGTTGAGACAGAGTAGCCTCGGCTCGCCAGCTTGCAGTCTGACTCTCAGGCAAACGCTCAAAGTGGAACTGAGGGACGGTTTCCATAGCAAAAATCTGAGCGAGCCCAGGGAGTCCTGGCAGGGGACCATCTCACTGACCAACAGGGCCTGACTAACGCTCCCGGAAATGGAGCTGAAGATGGGCAGCGGGAGAATGGGGAGCGTATCCGCAGCGCGGACGTATGCAAATGAGTCACCTGAAGTAGGAATAGATTAGGATTAAATTATGTTCATTGTATCAGTTATCAATTTCTTTTAACTAAATTAACAGAAATAGTAAAAAACTGACGACAGCATGAATAGTACATTATATTCGCATCAGCGATATCAGTGAGTATCTATCATTGTCAGGGTGGGAAGGAAACAAATATATTGTCAATGTTTCAACACAAAAATTATCCTCTGGTATATAATTTTTGAAGATAATTAATCCGTTTGGGGGCAACATGAATCTGTCTATCTGTACCCTAATTAGAGTTGTGCCCGGGCCTTGAAGTGGACCTTTTGTCGCGTGTCTGCACAGGGCGGCCTGCACATTTGAGCGGCAGGTCAGACCAATTACGACCGTTTGAATTTTCGTTGAACATGTTAAATTGTTCTTGCAAACCATCCTCAGTAGAAAATTGGGGTCTTTCAAATTATCCCCCCCATAGCTTAGTAGAAGTACTGCACAATTTGCCGGATTGAGTTGAAATTTGGTAGGGGTAGGTTTTCGGACCTGCTGATTTCAAAAATGCAAAAATGCAAAAATTTTAAAAAATTTTTAAAAATTTTAAAATTTTAGTTTGGTAAGGGGGGACCAAGAGGAACCGAAAAATTTTTTGTCTTCGATTTTGCTGAAAAAATGCATATAGGGGTTTTCGGGGTCGTAGAACACGAATCTGAATTCCGTTTTTCGATCCAGCTCTTTGTTAGCTCAATATAAGCTAAAGTTCTAAGCTTAAGATGTAAGCTTAGCCTGAGCTAACGAAAAGCTGGATCGAAAAACGGATTTCAGATTCGTGTTCTACGACCCCGAAAACCTATATGTACATCTTTTCAGCAAAATCGAAGACAAAAATTTTTTCGGTTCCTCTTGGTCCCCCCTTACCAAACTCAAATTTTTAAATTTTTAAAAATTTTTTAAAATTTTAAAATTTTTGCATTTTTGAAATCAGCAGGTCCGAAAACATACCCCTACCAAATTTCAACTCAATCCGTCAAAGTGTGCATCGTCAGTACTTCTACGAAGCTATGGGGGGGATAATGGGAAAGACCCGAAAATTGAATTTAAGCTTTCAGCAGCTATCTAATTTGAAAAGACTGGCACTGACTGACTATGTGACACTGATTTATGTATGTATGGCGGACCTTCACCTGACCGATGGGCCTAGCCCGAGAAATTCCTTAATCGGCACAGCTTCTAACTGTGGCGGAGGTGGCTCAGAGTCATTTTGCTTATGTACTAGTCCTTGTTTGGTTAAAATTTTACCGTTTTCTTTTAAGGTTCCGAACGCATTATATTAAACGTAAGTTGTTACTCTAGAGAGAGACCCTTGGTTATATTACACTACTTAAGGCATTAGCTTTTCCTAAAGAAGCATTTTTCTTACAAAACTGAAAACTTCAACGCTACAGTAAGATGCATATGTAGATGGTCTCGGAATTCAAAGCAATGAATGAGTTATATACAATCGTTCAAAGTTGATGTCTACAAAAGGAATCACCACCCTAAAGCAGACTTTATCTTTATCTAACATCATCTAAGAACTCTTTAGCATACATAGTTTCAGCAGTCTAGACTGTTTATTTACTAACCAAAGCCCTCAGGCCCGCGTGGAATACTGTTGAAAAAGTCCACATCCACAATGGTTCCGACGGACCAGACTGTCCCATCCGTACTGTTGGTGAAGTCCTGAGCCCAGGCGCAGTCCTCCAGTCCCAACTGAAAGTCGCAGTCCAATTCCAGGGCCACCTCAATCTCACGTCCAATCACCAGGCATGACCAGAAACCTGAAAAAAGAAAATGTAATTAAGTAACTGTTCATGATGATTATACCAGTGTCGTTCAGACAATGAAGACATGAGCTTGTAAATGAGCTTAATGAGAAAGTAATTGAAGGTTACAACCTTTTGCACCAGATTAAGTCATCTTTATCACGGTTATGAAGCAAATGAAAGACATGCAGCACTTCGTGTAGAAATCGTTTATCTGTACAGCACTGAAGTGAAGAGCTAAAACTAAAGTTTTAGTCCCGCTAAGATCCAGCTTATGTTTGAGCTTGGACTCGAACCCGCGGTCTTCTGCTTAACGTGAGAAAGTTTGCTGGTTTTGTATACTTGATCATCTGATCACTGATGTGAACGGACCGAGCTCAATGGATTAGGTTTATGGATAGCGAAATTTGCAACTTGTTAGAATGGGTGATTAAATTCTAACAATATTAGAAAGAAGAAGGGTAATCTGATTGGCTATTAATAGTACTGCCAAACAAGAATAAAACAAAATCCGAAAATAGACAGAAATTCCAAAACAAGTATACGTATCAGGTTGAGATTGAACTCACAGCCATACGTTAACACGGGCCCGATTTTGGGGGGATATCCCTGAAAATTTTAATGTTTTAAGGAGAGTACTCTAAAATTTTGAATTGGTAAATTGGGAAGATTTTTAGTGATTTAAAAGGAATTTTCTGCAACAATCGCTAGAATTTCTTAAAAAATGTGCAATGTTTGATAGAAATCGCTCAGGACTGCACCCTTTTTTCCTTCTCGCTGAGGTGGTCTGCTCGTTTCTTTGTCGGTCTGGGGTCGGCAAATCCTCCATTTCATCCTATGCGATTTAGTAAATCGATTTCAGTAAATGCTATGCTGGAACCTTGCCACTCGTTTTCTGATTAAATTTTAATTGAATTGATTCAGAGAAAAGGAAGAAGTAATCAGCGGACGATTTTTTGTCCTTTTTCTGCTAATGTTTTTCAACCTTTACATCGTGCGCAGACCTTACAGGATTTTACCCCTAGTATTATGTATTTGCCAGCAAATAGAGTTAAATTACATTTATTAAAAAAATGCAAATATTAGCGGCTTACCAACAAAGACAATGCCAGCTTTAAGAAGTTGTAAAACGTGAAACTTATGCTCTATGTCGTCAGACATTACGTCAAACTTGATATTGTAAAATTTTAAAGTTCTACCAATTTAGAAGACAGGAAATGGTTAACATACTGAGTCAACATTCGTGAACTTTAACTCAATGACTAAAGTAGCATACAAAGTTGGAGTTTAAGAAAATGCCTCTGCAGTGGGCTAAGCTATTAAACTTGGCAAATTGCGTTACATAAGGTCGTATCTTATGAACTGCCATTTACTCAGATTTATTCATATCTTAGTTTAGTTGAACCACTTTTCGTGGCAATAAACACTCTGCGTTTCAACACTGACTGAAAAACTTTTAGACAGCAAATAAAGCTGGCAGTAGAATGCCTGAAAGAAAGATGCCACGATGATAGCAGTGAAACAAAAAGATTGAAACTTAGGTGTGGATCGAACCTACAACCCTAGGTTCTCTAGATCGGTACTCTACGGAGTGAACCATTCAGATGCTTTCAACTGAATGAAAACGAACTTACAATTAATTTATGATTCCGTTTCATAGGAAACTGTAGGGTTATTGCTAAGATTACCCCCTCCTGGCCCAGACCGGCAGGCGGCCGCCGGCCCAGGAACGGCCGGCCGGCCGGTGCACCGGCCAGCCGGCCTAGACAAGGCCTTTGCACAACGCTCTCCTAGGTCCTGGTTTCGTGAGTACAAGGATGCCTGACGCCTCCCGTTCGATCTTGTCCTCGGTTTCGTCTTGGTCCACCAGCCTCGGAAGAAGCGCTACATGTATGGCGAGGCTGGGGTTTTGGTGTCGCAGGACACGAATCTGAAATCTGTTTATCGATTCTGCTCCTTAGTTCATTAGCTCACTTTTTATGCCTAAAACTTTAGCTCATAGTATATATGCTAACGAATAGCTGAATCGAAGAATGGATTTCAGATTCGTGTTCTACGATCCCAAAAATCCCTGTGTACAACTCTATAGCAAAAATCTGAAATAACTTTTTATTATTCCGCCTGGAGGCGGAATTATTGCTTTGGAAAATGGATGCTATACACACTGGCTGCAATCTCTAAAGCAGCATGTTCCTCTATCCTTATCATTGTTTTCCAGCATCTTTTTTTAGCCGTGGGGGGCCGCATAGTCGACAGTCAAAAATGGTTGGATTTAAGTTTTGGCATTGAAGTTGTGGGGCAGTAGTGTAGTTTTTTTATAGTACATTTTATATTTTAAAATAGAGTGGGGTACAAGAATTAATTCCGTCTTTTATTTTATCCCCCCACCTGCAGAAATCGAAAAGAGAAAGCCAGCAGACGGATTTGGAAGAATATGCAAATTAGATATCAGGACGTATTGTCCCGATTCTGTTTAAAGTAAAAAGTGTTGTTGTCCGGTCTAAGCTTTGCTTGACGTACTATACTCTTAACCTTTGTGTTAACTTGAACGAAATATTTACGATTAACGAGTGCTATGATTATGCAGAAATAGTTTAGCTACCAAAGTTTGGTGCAATATCATCAAACTGCAATGCCTTGGCGTATTTATTTGTCGGTCAAGTTACATATATTGCAGTTCGCTACCGCAAATGGCTTTGTCAGATTTATCTAAACTGCACTGCACAAGCAAGAGAGTAAGCACTGACATACAGCAACTTACATACTTATAGCTCTTTAACCCTTTCATACTAATTAAAGACTTCCTCTTTTTTCATTTCCTCCATTCCAATAACGTTTAAACTTCAGCGTCAACTCTGGAATTGCACTCTTAGGTATACACCACGGCTCTTCTGCGGAATATGCCCCTTTTAGGGGCCTGCTTGTTCCGCTGGAGCGGAATATATTCCCCGGCTTTGTTGTATGTAATGCATGTATGTTGTTGAAATTCTCCAATGTCTCCCCTATCTTTAACACATGGGCTAGTATTTGTATTTTTAAAGTCAACCAAAAACAATAAAAGCAGCGGTGACAGCTTCTGCTGGAAAAATTGCACTGGAATCTGTTCTTGAAGATTCCTTGAGTTTAATGGTATAAATCTTCTGAACTTAAGCAATACGCCCTAGCATTATTTGTAACTCAAATACTCCGCAACCCGTTTATCGATTAGTAAACGTTCGCAGACAAAATTCAGTAATATGTAACTCACAGAATTGCATACATGACATTGAGATTAGGAGGCGGCTAATATTGATTACACACTCGTAAATGGAGATTGGTTATTTAATTAGCAGCAACCTTGGCCCAATTAATCCTGAATTAATTCGCGTGCAAGCCTGGTACTGTGAATCACCTGAGAAATCTTTACAACAGAAGTTGAAACGGTGCAGTAGTGAAGACATTTGGCTGTCACCGTAATAACCAGAGTACGATTCTCAGTTGAATATGATTTTTTTAATTTTATAAAGAAGGTTTAAAAGAAGGCATACAGACAGACGTTTAATGCAGGTGTTAAATGTGTCAAATAGATCCTGAACTTCAGTTGAGCTGGTTATAGAACGTGGGCAGAGTTTGAACGTGAGGACTTTACAAATTGTTATAGGTCAACCAAAAATTTTGGACGTTACCAAAAAAGTGCCAATTTTTCTGTGGTCCAAAATTTGAAGAGAGTCCAAAATACAGGCTGTGTGTGGAACCTGTATAAAATAAAGTTTTACTTGAGAATAGATGGTGGACTAAGTAAATTGAGATAATTCGAATCCGGAAATCGTATTTGTGACATATCAATAGCTCAATAGAGGAATATTGCCCTTTAAGGGGCATACTTGTTTGTGTCTCCTTGGTTCTCCCTTGGGAATTGAAAAAATCGAATTCCATGCATTGAATGCATGAAACTTACTGAAAAATGTGCTGATATGTAATGCTGAATTGTTTATACTTTTGTATACTTTTTGTATTTATAGATGCAAATTCCTCAAACTTAATGTTTTCTAGGTATATTACATGTAAGACCTCCATTATAGAGCTTTCTCTTTTACAGATACTGAAAATGTCTGTCAAGCGGAAACTTAACCTTTGCATGAAATCTTGCTTGCTCTAAAGAAAACTGTAAGGGAAGCAGGCATAGGAAAGACTGATAAGCCTGATATGGGAGTTCAGCTGATGGCTCAATGGCGTAGCTGTTAGCACGCCAGACTTTGCAGCGGGAGATCCGTGGTGCGACTATTTTTCTTTACTTTCAATTCTAAATGAAAGCTGAACTTCCAACTTACGATTCCGACTTTCCATTTTGATTTAAAGTTTTGTTTCCACTCGTTCTGGACGCTTGATACTTGGGCCTGCTTGGTCCACCAGTATTTGGGTGAGGCGCTACTGCACTACTAAGGAATGAAGAGTTAGCATTTGCTTCCAAGGCTTTCTAGGGTTTTCTAAGAGGAACCAAAAAGTTTTGTCTTTCATTTTGCTATAAAAGGGTTTCCAGATCGCGGAACAGGAATCTGAAAACAGTTTTTGCGATTCAGCTATTGTATAACTATAGAAATAAGATAAAGTTGTAAGCTAAACGTTAAAGCTAGCTAACGATTGCATCTACTAATTCATGGAATGGGGTCGCTTTTTGGAAAGATAAGTTTTACAATATGTGACTATCTTTCAGTTAAAACATTGGGATTTTGCTTCAGATTAAGAAATGAATAGATAAATATTGTGGTTTACACTACAGCACAAAACGGATAAACTAAATTACTTTCAGAACGTGTTACGTAACTTTGAATTGAAGTGTTGAAGTAGGGATGCAGTTGGTTCTCTTTGCTTTGAATCCTTTGCGTTTTCTGACTTGAACGAATTTAGATTTAGATTCTAAAATTGAGGGATTTGTTAATTCTTTTTAGCTGAGCGGTTGGATTAAAATAGCTTTAAGGCAGAGTTCAATAGTTCGTCGGCACTTTAGACGTGCCACGGCTTTCCCTCTGGTCAAGGTCGTGAACCTCACGGCATCAAATGGATTTATATCACACGGACATGTTCACTACTGGAGAGAAACCTAAGTCCTCTTATAATACAAATTACCAGATGTCTTGCATATGCTAATTTAGTTAAATTTAAAAAATGGATTTGCACCCTGTTTTCGAATAATCTACGCATCACATTTGGCTGATCAGATTGGGAGAATGTACCATCTGCATCAATCGGCCACAATCACAAAATTTTTTCCCATTCATGGTCCAGTGGGACCAGTTCCCTGTTTCCTGTTTTCAATTCGTGTCTGGTACCTGCCGGTGCCATCTCTAGCTTGATCCCCCTTGTCACAAATTAACCGAGATTTAAGGGGCAGCCGCCTAATGGTGGAGCTGCCGAGGTGCGTTCATCAGACAGCCGGTGATGGGCAAATCTCCAGCCTTGTTAAACGCCTCGGGTAATTGTAAAGACAGTTATTCGGTGTCAGCTATTCTCCCCAGTCAAATTTATAAAAATTATTACCGAGCTGACACTACTCCTATTCGGTTTAAAACCAACTGGAGTGGGGCGTACGGAAAAAAGCTAGCTAACCGAAATCCGAACTGAATTTCATATTTACGCTTTACATGATTACAGATTTAAATTTAGACTGTGCTAACTTATATGATTTGAGGGAAAATTTTTTACGGAAATCACTTTCCCAGTTATATGGTGCACGCAGTTCAGCCATTTGGGTCAATGTCCAGATAAAAGTACCTTTTTGCTGCAATCTGATCTACTAATTGTTTCTGTTGGAGCTTTCATTTCTATTGGGATTCTTTTGGTTCTGTGGGTTTTTACTTTTTTGTGAGCTTTGATCTTAGCTATTTATAGTTTCAATTTTTTATGAGAGTTCTTGGGATCTGTCAGTCATGAAGCCTTTGCCTAAGTAATTACGCATGATTAGGTTTTATTTCGAAACAAAAATACAGATTGCTATCACTTGTACATTCAAAAAATTATTCCGTAATTTCTGAATTTAGTAGTCACGGTGCCGTTTACAAGCGAGAATGTGAAACAGAGAAATCAATATTTCGGCCATTGTAACAGCAGAGGCTCCACAGAAAATTCCAAAAATTCCTCCGACGTCTGCCAACATTTTGAAGCCCTGAAAACAATATGCGAAATATGACATGATATGAAATAAATATGACTAATAGCATTGATGATTTACGTAGGATTGATAGGTACTTGTAGTACCATTTTCTACCAATATTTGGCTTTAAGATTTCATTGACATTTTCCCAGTCATTTTTTATTTTATTTAAATAAATAAAAATATTTACTAGAATGCAACAAATAAGTTATACAACTACCGAATTAGGTCAGCACAAACCACATACGTACGTACTTTGTCCTACTGCATTAACCGTATTCAGAGCTAGAAACACCAGAGCGATATCCCTTCTAGTATTACCTGATACAGTAGTTCCTCTTGAAAAGCAATATGGTACGTAGCGGGTGTTTGAACTATTACCCAACTGAAACTGAAACAAACAAACAAACAATCAAGATTCTATTGTGTAAATCAAATCAACCATAATCATCGAACTTTGGCATCGTTTAGCCTTACATGTACAGGTCCTTGTGGCCAAACTATCGGATATAGTAATGCAAGTTCATATCTGACAATAGGTACAATATTGGTGTTCAAGCACAAACCGGAGCAATTCTTTGTAGGTTAACCGCAAAGCAATTTTTGTTGGCTGAAAGTCCAGATCAAATAGGCAGCAATTCATTTAACTAACGTTGGCCGTAAAACAATCTCAACAAGTGGCACTGTTGTGCATATCTTAAATTATTCAATTCGTTCAACTAAAAAGGGTAGGCCCCAAAACGGTCACTGTTCCAGTTTGATCGTCGTTTATTGACTAAAATGGTTGTGGTGTGATTGATCATTGAATGTGATTTTTAAATGAACCTGTGAACGGTGAAAGGAATTGGTTACTCTGTGGGTATCTCGGTTATATAGCTAATTTTCCAATATATCGGATTGGACACTCATGCTTGCATCAATGGGGGGGGGTTGTTGTACCATTTAATCAAGTGGGATTGAGGGGGCAGCGTGGCCCCCTGAAGTAATACGTCATTATTTTCTTTTGCGTCACGGATATCATTTTTGGTTTGGTTTGTTGTGATTAATTTGGACTGTTAGTAATTTTTGTATTTGCTTTTTAAACAAACACCGTGAAAACATCCAGTTTTATCAAGTTTCCTCTTGTCCTCGGGAAATTGGACGTTTTGCGCAGACATACACTTCTGACATGCTTGTATTTCAGAGCTTTTGCACATAAATATAGAGCTTTTGAACGAACCCTCGTTTCAAAAGGGTACAAATTTGTGGCGAGAGGTCAGAACGGTTCAATTTGAAGGAAACAGCCACTAGTGTGCAGGGGATGTGTCGCGCCGATAGAGTCCCTTAAGCTCATTCTGCAGCAGCACCAATTATTGATGTTGTTTTCCAGTTGAAATCTTCTGGGGCCGGTTCCATAAAAGTTTGCGAGTACTAGACTCGACAACTAGATTCATGCTAGTTGTCGAGTCTAACACCTCAAGTGTACCATAAAACCCTCGCAGTCGAGTAGCTACTAGCACTCGACTTGCGAGTCAGCTTTTCGCAAATTTGAACACTAGCAAATTAATCGGGTTCCATAAAACTTTCGTCGTGCCTTACTAGTACGCTACTAGCATTCGTCTAGTTCTTTTGTCTAATTTGACTAGAGAACTGTTGGAAAAACATTAATAAGTTTTTAGTGTTTCGTCAGTATGTGCTCAAATTTTCACAGTTGATTGATAAATAATTTCTTTACTCTTCACTAAAATTATTTGCAGTATGGTTTAATTGATCGAAAGTTATAATTTTTTAAATATTTATGATACTTTTTAATCCAACTCGCACTCGCAGCACTAGTGCTCGCACTAGCAGTGCTAGTGAGTCAAGCTGTCTTACTCGCTTAGCTAATTCTGCCAAGTCTAGCTAAAACTTTTATGGTACACTAGCACTCGCAACTAGCACTAGAACTGCAAGTTCTAGTATGCGAGTACTAGCAGACTAGCAGAACTATATATATGTTTACGTTGTCTTACTTTACTACTTTACTGTTTCTGAAATATACTTACTTTGTCGTGCTTGACTGCTTCTGAAATACGAAATTCAAAACACTAAGACGTAGCTGTGCTCGCACAAAAACTACATGTAAAGACAGTTACGCTTGCACCAATGTTGTGGGCATGGTCTGCATCTCGTTCTAATTGGGCATTTCTTAACGTAAGCTGTATATTTCTCTGGTTTGCTCCGGATTAACCTTCACTCCACTGTACAGTTCCATGTATGTTCCTTAAAGCTATTTTGTTTTGTAGTGTGTAATAATTTGTTTGCATGCTTTGGTAAGTGTTACCGACGACACTTACAACTGTATGCAACCATATTGAGTATTTCCGCGCTAGTCAAGGATTGCTGCAAGATGCGATTAAATCAGATTTATTATGAGAGATACAGTCAATCCACACAATCAAATACTGATACCAATTGTAGTTCCAAACGTCTACCCAGAGTAAACAGAACCAAATGCCTAACCTGAATCAAATGGGTTAGGACCTCAGAATGCGTCAATAGTGGAGTGGTGCTTCCACCTCGTCCGTGTCTGTGACGGTTCAGGGTGCTCAATAGCACAAGCAACCATCAGAGACTAATTTTGAGGTAGCAATTGATATGCGGTGTTGGTTAAGGTGCTGGTTCGGGTATTTGCAGCAAATTTTAAAAGACTGTAATTTGCTCAATTCCTGGAATTCAACGATAATTTTTATGTCATTTTAAAGCTTAAAATGTGCTTGTTGCAGCTGGGTAGGGTATACCTGTCTCATTTCAACTCTTCGACTTGAACATGTGATAACAAAAAAAAACAATTTTTGAACATGGATTTCTCGAAATATGGGAAAGCTAAAGCAAAGCGACCAGTTCAGGCTTCAAAAGAAACGTCTTCCCGAGGGCTATTTTTCTGAAATCTTTTAGTGATCAGGTAAGCTTAAGATTTTGAGAAAAATGTACATTCTGTCTGATTTTCGTCAACATTTTCAAGTTTGGATGCTTATTTCTCTCGAATGGAAAGACAAAGCGTGAAACCATGAAAAATAGCCCTCGGCAATTGTCCCAAAAATGCGTGTCTAAGCTGTTATCTAATTGGTTGCATGAGTTGGCAGAAATCCGTGTTCAAAACAATCTGGTAGCGATTTCCAAAATTTCACATTTTCGTTGCTGTGCGTAGGCACAGATGCAGCAGAGAGCTCTCCGCTGGGCATAACATGTGCTTTAGGACTACAAATATGGGCAATACTTGACCGACGGAGCAGTTCTGTTGAAACTATCGAAATCTTGCAATATTTGATTTTTCGAAAAATGGCCTGTTTTAGATCTCGAAATTCAATTTTTCGCTGTTATCTCTTAAACTGTAAGGAGTCGAAGAATACTCTCAAGAGCAAAGTTGTAGGTCTTGGTGCGATCATTCGAATGATTATAAGTTCGCCCGTGCAGGCCACCCACAGTGCAGGTTATGACGGATTAAAGCAAATTTCTCCAAAATTCAAATTTTCAAGCCGCGACTTTTGTAAAATATTTTCTAGACTAAATGATGTAATTGTAGCAAATTTGAATGAATTTCAACGACAATTGCGCTTTCAAAGCCCAAAAATACACGAACCCGAACCAGCACCTTAAGACAGATTCCGAGGCATCGAGCTAAACAAGTGGTTGGTGCTGTCCCTCCCATCCTCCGTCCATCAGCGTGGCGCACTCTCAGATTTTAACCATTCGCTACATTCGAATGCTAGAAAGTTCATGGAAACGTCGCAAGAATTTCAAGGAGAAAAGACGACTTTGCCAGTATAGAACATCAAAGTGAATGCAAGATTTAGTTGTGTAAAGTGAAACACTGCAAAAAATTTGGCACTTTTAATGACTAGAATTCCATTTCATTAGCCGCAATCATAAAGATATTCATCTGTTTGGGCCTCGAAGGCACAAGTGCAATTTTCAACACTGACGCTAAATATCACTATGTTTACACACAACCATCTAATATACACTAGTTTACAAAAAACAAGATCGAATACAGCATTAGGCGCTTTAGTTTTAATGCGAAACTCTACGGGGAAACTTGCGAAATCTACGTAGACTGCAGTCCAATGTAACAACTGAAGTCCAACGTAATACTGCAGCCTAGTACAGTGTAACTGAATCATTAATAACTGAGCAGGGTCATTTCATGTTATGAAATCTAGCTGGTAAGAATTTAAAGGTTAATATTGCCGGGCTTGCGTCTCGAAACCCTTGACATTTTACTTCTCAGGTAGCAGGGTCTAGGTCTTAGACAGCAAGCTGACTTCATGATAAAGATGGAAAGAAACGCAAAGCTTCTACAGCAAATAAATCGCTTACATTGGTATTAATGAAGCTGGTAGTCCGTGTTATTTCAAAAAATCCACTCCTGCAACAAAATGGACAATACTCAAAATCAGTGACGGTTGCCTGTTGCATTTATTTAAGATCGGGATATTGAGATAATTGAATAATCGTACGACCCCATATTAAAAACAAAACTTGTGTAATTTCGCTTATAAACGCAGCCCTTGTCATTTTAGAGTGACATGGCACTCACGGGAAAGATACCAGTTTTGTTTAATTTCACAAAGTCTGACATACGCTCAACGTTTCCTTAGGTTTGTCTAAATCAGACAACAACAACAACAGTTACGACAAGAACGATTGGGCAGTGATAATGTGGGATAAACGTAAGGTTGTCTTGGCTGCCTTGTTTGACTGTTGACTGGTACTGATGATAGTAACTGATACTTAAGTTTAAACGAGAAAAATTTCCAATGGATAAAGATGGGGGCACTCCCTCCGAAGTTATTCTACGGAGGAAATTTTCCAGCAACCCTATGCTCAAATGTTGGACAAAGTTCCTGAACGGCCAGCGCTTCGGTAAAGTCAACCGGTGCAGACGGAATTTCACGTCATTGTCTGTGTAAATAGGATAGGGTTGTCCACAAGATTCCTGAAAGCGGGCAAAAACTGCAGCACTCCAAAATATGTATTTTATTATCTTAAGTTTGAATCTAAGACCTGAAATTGGGGAAAGAAACAGCTCTGCCCATTTTTTGAAAATAAACGAAATAAAAAGCCTTTTTAGTTTAATTAAATTAAAAACTTTTGAAACAGCAATATAATAATATAATGATTGATATAATTTTATATATGATGATAATGATATATGATGATGATATTAGTATGCTGATATACATATGATATAGTTGATATGACATGGATAGATGACAAGTCATCTGAGATCAGAATGTTATGTCTTTTTTCAAGTGAACATAATGTTATCAGGGCAAAAACTATGCTCTGTTCGCTAACGGCCCACTCCCCCCCCGCAAATCAGACCCTAGTGACACCCTGCAAATCAATACCTGGTCGAAACGGGGTAGGCTCACTCGCTCTATGTTTATATGCATAAGCTCGAAAACATAAACAGTGTGTTAGCGAATTTTGTGCATGCTTCGAGCACAAACATAGCGCACGAAATTCTTTGAAGTGATGGGTCTAATTTGCTGGGGGGGGTCAGCCGTTAGCGAGCAGAGCACAGTTTTTGCTCTGATAACATTAAGAGCTCATAATACATGAGAGTATGACAAGCGTTATGAATTATGTTCGCTACATCCTCTGCATGCTGTCGGCTGATTCCCCCTATAAATCAGACCGCCCTCACCCCGCCCCTATAAATGTACTGGGTCCAAAAGGGAGATCGAGGTCTATGTTAGTACAGTTGCATGTTAAGTTTGACTGGTTCCCAACTTGTGTGCGAACTGCGAGGTCTCAGCTTACACATCTGTGTACAAAATATACAGATCTCCTGTACCCCGTACATGCATAGGGACGGGGTGATGGGGGAGGTCTCATTTATCGGATATAGCGAGCTCATAGTACATAGCGAATGACGCTTGTCATACTCTTATGTATTATGTACTCTTGATAGCATAGAGTGTGCCTAGTGGCACTCTTATGTTATGTACTCTTGCTTTTATTATGCAAAAGAAGTAGTACATGTGTAGTTCTCTGTATATGTGAAAAGAGAAGTTGTTTGTGACAAGACAAGCTCTTAACTATTGTATATTTAACCTAGTCTAAAAGATATAACACCACTCAACCCCCTTCATTGAATCTGTTGAAGTATATAATGCATAATACTGTTGGTCTGCATTTCGGTACTGTTTCAGTAATAACCAACCTGTGCACGTGTAATAATAGAATCCCTAATACCATATGATACATTTTTCACTGACACTGTCAAAACTGTTTCTGTTTGCGAGGTAAATAAACTAAACCGGCAATAGATTGAGTCAAATAAATCGTGTTAGATCAGTGATGACAATTGTATTGATCTATCATTTATTTTAAACTTTAAATACGACCAATAACATGGGCGGAATTTTTAATATTCAGTTCCAGATTAAAATTTATCAATTTGTTCACCTGCACAGTAAAGGGCACTGGCATTCCTGAAACCATTCTGCGGAAGCATTATGAAAAGAACCAATGCTGTACCATACACAATCCCCTAAAATGTTTAATGTCAATTTCCAGTTGATTTATACTGAGACACGGAACTGTGATTACCAGGCTGAATAAAGATATTGTACAGAAACTGGATGGTTAAGAACAAATGGACTTTAAACCACTTTAATTTAACCATGTGCAGAGATTTTGTTGATCTCAAGAATACATAATGTCAAATAAACGATTATATAACAGAGTCTACAGCGTGCGCATGTCTGAAACAATGTACCACTTAACCCGACCAACTAATTAAAAAGGCGGCAGTCTATCATAAGTGCCGTATATTTATTTCTAACAAAATAAACTCAAACAAATGTAGAGCAATTTCCGTACTATTAGTTCGCAAAAGATCTAAAGGCACTAGAATCCGAAAACATTCACTGAACCTTTCAGAAAGGTCAAATCAAATCTAACAAAAGCATCACATAATATGGAGAGGAAATCCATCATCCGTAAGTTATAGGGGAGAAAGAAACGCTCAAAATACTCGAACATACCCTAAACTGGACTAATTATGACGAGCCCAACTTTTCAAAAAAGAAGTATTAGCTAAATGAACCAAGGTTTGCACACAGAAGATTTGTGTTCAGGTTTTGTCAAGACAGCACTAACTTTTAGATAATTTTAGATCAGGAATATTGGAAAATACTAAAAGTATTCCACACAGGGAAATTGATCTTTGCGTGGATATGAGTTGGGGTAAATTTAGAGATACGATTGGCAGAATGAAAAGTCGATACCACGTCCTTAGTATGAGCACAGCTAGATTGATTGGAGCAAGCATGTTCGCGAATGTTAGTTTCAACTCGAAACCGGTGACATCTAAGAAAGGTATTATTCTAATTTCTAACGAATTTTGCTTAATACAACAAAATAGGTGAGCTGGGGTTGGTGCACTTGTGAATTCAGTATTCAGATAAGCCGGCAGGGGTTGTTGAGACTACATTATGTAATCGATGACATAGCGAACCAATGTACTGTGCTTTTCCACGTCGTACTACCTCGTACATTTTTTCAAATCATTGAGACAGCTAGGGATAGTTGATTCTGCAGTGTCGTTTGGAACAGATATTCTTTCGTCATAGCAATTGCACCGTCTGATAAGCGCTGACTGGTAGCATTCCATATAGCAAATCTCAAAATAAAAGTTTTCTTAACCTCAGCTGATCGCTTTTATTTGTTCTTGATCTGGTTACATTTTTGGTTAACACACAAAACAGTCAAATAAATAGATCCATGTAGCCAATGCTTTTGATGACGCTAGTAATGTACATAATTAGCAGTAGGATTGTAAATTGTAAAAGTGAATGTATTATAAAATTTTACAGCTATTAACAAGGCAAAAGTTGACTTCTTTAACGTGTATTTTACACCTTTTAACACTAATTTTTCACATTTTAACATTGCATTGCTTATGTATTGTAACAATGTTTACACCTTTCATTTCTACGCCTAAAATTAATATTTTCTGACAAATTTTTCCTACCGAAAAGGCACACTGCATTCTACTGCATTAATTGTGCACCTTGTTGCGAAATACTGTTTCACTGAAAGTAGCAAACAGATCCTTTGGTACTTCGAAATCTAGTGGATCGTATCAAGCTGCCAGAGTTTTCAAACTAGCAAACTTAAATTGGGCCAAAAGGTAAATTTTGTGGAGAGTTTATTATTAGAGTTAAGCATAACGGTGCACATATTTCCTGAAAGCTCAGAAATCAGAGATTTCAAAAATTTCGAAATTGTTTAAAATTTTAATATTTAAAATGACATAAATTTTAAAAACTGCAGGATAAGCAATAATACGCGAAAAGTAGTCGAGTTTGGTATCAAATTAAAGGTCTCCTTCAGGAGGACACGTATATGTATAAATTAAGCCGATTTGGGGCGGCACGTGGATCCAGCGGGCCCATATCCCGAAAAACAAAGTTGCTCAGATCGTTACAAACTTGGGCTCAATTGAAAGCTCTCATCACACTGAGTAAAAGTTATAATAGGGTCATTGCTCACAAATGCTGTCTGCGAAAGTTATCCCTCTTTAAACCTCCAAAATGGACAGTTTGAGCACTTGGAGGATTTAATCCAAGCTAGCGAAAGCTGTGAGTTGAATCAAGTCAATCCATTTTATACAAAATTGCAGCATTCGATCTTCACGCAGGCGTAAGATAAGCTAATTCTAAAAATATTCAAAAGTGCCACCGTGTCGGTTCCTTATACCCAATTATAACTCTTACTCAGTGTGATGAGAGCTTTCAAATAAGCCCAGGATTGTAGCGATCGGAGCAAGTTTTATTTTTCGGGATATGGGCCCGCTGGAACCACGTGCCCCCCCTTCCTCCCCAATCAGCTTAAGGTGCTGGTTCGGGTATTTGCAGCAAATTTTGAAAGACTGTGATTTGCTCAATTCTTGAAATTCAACGATAACTTTTATATCATTTTAAAGCTTAGAATGTGCTTGTTACAGCTAGGTAGGTTATACCGGTCTCATTTCAACTCTTCGACTTGAACATGCGATAACAAGATAAAACAATTTTTGAACATGGATTTCTCGAAATGTGGGAAAGCTAAAGAAAAGCGACCCGTTCAGACTTCAAAAGAAACGTCTTCCCGAGGGTTAATTTTCTGAAATCTTTTAGTGATCAGGTAAGCTCAAGATTTTGAGAAAAATGTACATTTTGTTTGATTTTCATCAAAATTTTCAGGTTTGGATGCTTATTTGTCTCGAACGGAAAGACAAAACGCGAAACCGTTAAAACATTAAAAATAGCCCTCAGCAATTGTCCCAAAAATGCGTGTCTAAAGCCGCTTTCTAATTGGTTGCATGAGTTGAGAGAAATACGTGTTCAAGACAATCTGGTTGCGATTTTCTAAATTTCACTATTTCGTTGCTGTGCGTAGGCACAGATGCCGCAGAGATCTCTCCGTTGGGCATAACATGTGCTTTAGGATTATAAATATGGGCAATACTTGACCGACGGACCAGCGCAGTTGAAACTGTTGAAATTTTGCAATATGCAAGTTTTCGAAAAATGGCCAGTTTTGGACCTCGAAAATAAATTTTCGCTGGTATCTCTTAAACCGTAAGGAATGGAAGAATACTCTCAAGAGCAAAGTTGTAGGTCTTGGTGAGACGATCCGAATGAGTATATGTAAGTTCGTCCGTGTAGGATACCCACAGTGCAAGTTATGGCGGATTAAAGTAAATTTCTCCAAAACTCAAATTTTCACGCCGCGACTTTTCAAAAACCTTTTCTATGTTAAATGATGTAATTGTAGCAAGTTTGAATGAATTTCAACGAGAATTGCGTTTTAAAGCCCAGAAATACACGAACCCGAACCAACACCTTAAGGGGGGGGGGCACGAATTTCACTAAAACTTCGATGTTGGAAACGCTAGCTAGTCTTTTGCCACATAATAGTATTATTTTTAGTGTAAAATAGTTTAAAGTTTGAAAGAATTCCATGCAGCGTAGCGTTCTGTGGAGCCATCAGGAGTTGGTGTTGTCGGTCCAAAGCTCGACATGACACGTACACAAACTTCACCTCGCCCTGATCGCTATGCGCAAGGCACGGTACCCAAATTTTCCGGAAATTGTTCTGACATATAGTGCTTTGATATCGTGTAAAATAATCTCTAGACCATTGTATAATTTTCTGTGCGATACAAAAAAGTGCGAAAAATTGAGTGTTGTAGGTCTATACGGATGGAGGTTAACTAACGTCTAATGAGCTGTGGTTTACCAAATTAAACCAACCTCGCGCGCCAATTAATACTCCAAACATCTGACTTAACTTCTGTAAAAATGACATGATTTCGTTAATCCCTGCGTTGGCAGTGCTAGACTACATTATCGATATTGTCGCTGTGATTTGGTGCCATTTCGAAGATGTGAGCCAATTACCCCCCAAATTACTGTGGCAGAATCGGCTGACACTTTGCGCATTACAGGTCAGTGAGTGTACCAAGATGTGCAGAAAGCTAGGTCACTAAACCTCGCTTCAATGTTTAGAAATGCTAGATTGATTTCTCGAAGTATGGATGGCGATCGCTCCAAACAGCTCGAAGACAGTTGTAAGCGCATACTGAACGAAGGAAGCGTCATATCGAAAAACGGATTTCATATTCGGATTCAGCAGGTCAAATAACCCCTATAAGCACCTTTTCGGCAAAATCGGAGACAAAAAATTTTTGACCCCATTTTTACTGCGCTAGCTTTTCAGGCCTAAAAATAAGGGTTATTTCTTTAACAAAAAGTTTGCTAGCACACTAACCAGAAAACCAAAGCCCTCGAAACTTACAGAGAGTTTGCCCCTATTAGAGCCTAATATTTGGTAAAAAGCTGGGGTAGGCTAGGGGCTGTCAACTATATTAGATCGAAAAAACGGCGCACGGTCACATCCCAACTTTCTGCCAAATTTCAAAGTTTGAGCTGTTATAGCTGAAAAAGGAAGCAACGCTCGAAAGCCGGAATACTTTTAATATTTAACACTAGTAACTGTTATCGTTTATGGCTGAAAGTTTCAAAATTGGGCAAACCGTTAATCCGCCAGAGCTGAAAAAACCGTATTGAAAAATCCCATTTTTCGCACCAAAATTTGTACTTTGGCGTCCTGCCAAAAACAGTGTAGATGAGATATATTATTGCCCACCCTAAACATTTTTTCTTTGATATGTTGCCTAACGTTGGATAGAAAAGTAGCGTCGTGCCAACCCGTTCGGAGCCCCCCCCCTTAATTGATGCATATCAGCGTTCTCTTGAACGACACCTTTCGTTTGATATCAAACTCGACTAATTTTCGCTTATTATTTCTTTTCCTACAGTTTTCAAAATTTATAAAATTCGAAAATCTAAAATTTTAAAAATTTAAAAATTTTTTGAAATCTCTGATTTCTGAGCTTTCAGAAAATATATACATTGTCATACTTAACATGAATAATAAACTCTCCACAAAATTCAGTCTTTTGGTCCAATTTAAGTTTGCTAGACTATAGTAAAATTTATCAGCGATTTCGAATTCGAATTTAGCAGCGATATTGAAGTCAAATTTGACAAAGGTTATCTGCGAGCGAATATATCTTCCCGTTAGTAAATATTGTGTTCGATAACAATACATAAAAAGAAAATAACCATATAAACAAAAGTAAAACTTTTCTACAGCAACATACTTCAGCTGAAAACATGAAATCATTGATTATTTGAAAACCATGTGATTTTGCAGATTTGCTTTCAACACAGGGTTGTTGAATGGTATCCAAACGAACTTCTTCTTTCTGTAGCGTCAAAAATATTTGAACCAACGTAGCGGTCGCAATAACAATACATATTTCCAGGAAAAACTGTTATAATGATATGGTTACAGAGAGAAACATCTGCCGTCTAAGTAATAAAGCTGGAAGTGTGTCATGCCATGTTGAAGTTGATTATATGCCGTTGCAGCAAGGTAATTCAACTCAATTTCGGATCGCTAAATTGATGGGCCAATGTACTTCTTTAGTGACACAAGAAGACGCAAATAAGCCATTCACTTAATTGTTACGACTCGGTAGATTCGCTTAGGGAAGGCAACTTCTAAGCCAGGCCCGGAACGTTTGACTGCTCCAGCCTCCACCCTTGAGTACTGCCGTCCATTTTGCGTATAAACGAGTGAACCATAAATTAGTGAGAGTCACACCTTTCTGCGCTCAGTCACCTTGGTGTACTAGATTTTATCTAGCGAAGTAAAGCTACGACATGTCATAAAAATAGGACAGAGCATCGAAATTTAGGAAACAACTTTAGAACTAGTATATTTAATTTTTTTAGAAAATTTATATAGCTTATAGAAAACTTGTGTTGAAAATTAGGAGTTCATCAATTGGCTCAAGAGCAGTTGGATGGAACAAATTTAAAACTTTTCTATCTAAAACAAAATCGCATTTAAATGGATAAGGGCTCCAAAATCTTCGCTTGGATGGTAATGTATTGGATTGGATTTGATCTGAATTGCATTAGATTGGAAAAACGTCCCTCAATTCAGATGTCTTTAAAACCACAGCTTACAAACAGAAATGTTTGACGATTCCGCAGCTTTTAAAACAATATCACATATATGTTAATAATCACCGATTAAAATGCAAAAACTTAATTTCTTGTAAACGTTTTTGGTTTATGCAGCAAAATTTTTAGGTAACTAAATACTTATGTATTTGCATTTCAGTTATTATCATACTCAGATGAAACAATGACTTACATAAACCACCTTGAACAAAGAATATGTATGCGGAGAAATGATACTTCCCTGTACCATGGGTATCGGGCGCTGAGATTTACTGTGGAAAATTATCTTGACACCACTGTTCACTTCAGATTCAAATAAGGAGAAGGTTGTAGCATTAATCAGCAGTTTGAGTCCTACAACGAATGATGGAGTAGATATAACTGTTTTAGCTTAATCTTATCGTTTTTTAAAATTACTGCTATCTGCCACATTTTCAGTATTTCTAATCCAATGTTACCTGCATTTTGACCAAATCTTTGTCCGTTCCAGCTTTCAAAAATTAAACAGTCTCCTTGGTACGGGTCAAAGAAATTTTGAAACCTACAAATGCAAATTAAATGTATAATTGAATCAAGCAAATCAGTCAGTCCAAGTTATATTCTGCACAACGATGCGGATATCGTTGTGTGATGGCGATTGTTTAAGTAGGTGTTTTCGAACATGTACCCTCATATTAGAGTTCTTTAGCGCTCCAAGAAGGCGCTTCAACTTTATTCACCCTTCTTTATCAAGAAGAAGAAAAAATACTATTCCTCTAGATTCTGTCAACTTAATCATCTTGCAACTGGTGCTTAATAAAACAGTTTTACGTCTTCGAAAAACGTCTAAGTTTTCGCTGAATACCAGTATCCTAACTGATCACGATGACAACGTCTAAGATAAAGTTTGAATAGAATAGAGCGATTGGACAACTACACTGTCGAGAAGAGCCGCTTGACCAGTTTCATTGGATTCTTTGCAAAAAGGACGTCGGACAATATCCATAATTCATTCAAAGCAATTTGTGTCTATCTGAGTACGACAAGTACTGGAAGCTCAATGCTAGCATGGAAATGATTTGCGGCAAGGCATATTTCACCTTAGATTGCATATACAACCAGACGGTATTATGCACAACGTTTAGTCAAGTTTTTTACCCGGGAAGCAACATATCGAAACGGGTCATCCAAGAAGATAGACTTGAAAACACACATAGACGCATTCAAAATTACTTGTGAATGCAATTAGTTTTATCGACGATACAATGCTTCAGCAGGGCTTGTTTGGTGGTTTTTCCACGCCATCTGGAATCTGCTGAAGTGTACTCATTTCGCATGATGTGGTTAAGAACCATCATCAACGGCTTGTTATAAGTCTGAAAATGAAACGTTTTAGTTAGTATGTACTGCTTCGGCATGCCAAATCCGGTTGCAGATCGGTAAGTACGCAGGTTCTTGTATATTTAGGTATTGCAGGCACATTCTTATCATTTTGCACCCTTAATAATCTGTACCACTGCTTAATAGTATCGGTAAGGTTGATAAGACAAAAACAATACTGTGCAATGGGTACACTAGTTGCACTAAAATGGAGACCATTATGTACGTCTTCTGCTTTTGTTCTTCAAAAAGTATTCCTACCGCTGTATATGCAATCATGTTTTTTAAGTCCTCCTGATTGATTTCTCTAAAGGCTTTCTCAAGAAAATCCGCCTTCAATAGGCTGGGTGACATCAATGATTCAAACAATTCTGGATAACGTCCATTTATCCATTGCCTATCGGAACCTACAAAAATACAGAACTATGGTTTAAAGACATGAAGACGAGTACATAATTACAGAAGCGTTTGGAACAAATCTTACTATTACGCATTAAATGTTAGAACTATTCTCATTAACAAAAGTTAAGAAGCATGGACAACACCAAGAGGTCTACCAGACCTGGTGTAGAGTTTTAAATAACTCAATAAAAGGAATGATTCAGAGTAAAGAGTTGCAGGTGGAGTGTGTTTATTGTCTGATAATTCGTTCCGCTTAACTCCAGCCGACTAAAGTGGTTGACGACAATGCAAAACGGTGTCGCGAGTTTACTTTAAACGAAGGTACAAAACCCAAAAAAATTACAAAAATCAAACATACCCAAACAATATTGCAGAGGGGTCAAGCACCAATGGAATTTGTAGAAAGTTCAAAACAAAAGAAAAAAGGTAATCAAAATACAACGAACCTGAGAGGGGTGAACCCTTAAGGTGGTGATTCCTTTTGGGCACATATTGTTGATTGACGGTTCAAATCAAGATGAAATTTGATGAAACTTTCCAAAATAAGTTCTTTTAGCATTCTAACACCCTCCGCGCAATCCCACTTCAAAAATTCTACGTTTCCGTTCAGGGCCGTTTTTACCGATTTTTGACAAATAGACAGAAGCTGCATAGCTATGATTATATTCATTCGAAAGATCTTGTTGAGCTCTACACTTTTGCTTTTTGAAGTACCTTTCTAGCTTTTCGCTATCGTGAGATATAGTCGATTTTCCTATTTTGGCCTTGAAAACTTGTCATTTTTGCGGAAATCAAATAATCCGCCATTTCTTGCGCTACGTAAGCCGTAAAATTTAACTACGGGTGTCAATTTGAAGGTCTCGTCGACACCGATTGTCCGTGACAGTATAATCTTCTAACTGCTACCCCGTACGCTGCTATCATAGAAAATGTAGTTTTTGCAAAAACATGACCAAATTTTTTCCAGCGACTGTGGAGCATTTACTATGCAAGCTAGATGGTTGCCACTTACTGGACGTGTTTTACACTAAAATACCCAGGGAAGGGACCCTTTTTTAGTTGTCCCGATTGCTTCTTTCTAGCTAAAGTTGTCGCTTGCCAAAGTTGGGAAAAGTAGGCAAGATCCAGGTTGCGCATACATTTTAGCTAATTTCTTTACAACAAAGAGCGGTTTCATAATAACTAAAAAAGGGTCCCCAGCTATTTAATAGTGGAATCGAATGATGTGGCCGATGCCTCACGAAAAAATTTACCTTAGTCAGCAAAAAATCTGGAAAATTAAAGTACTTCAAAAATGCGGTAAAATAGTTTTTGAAAAATGAAGTTAGTTTCATTGCATTCATTAGAATGAGCAAATGCAACGCTGCATTTTGATATAAGAATGGGTTCTTAACTCCAAGTAATGTTTGAGTAATAATGGTTCAAAGTTGATGTCTCTAAAAGGAATCACCACCTTAAAGTAACCTCCGAGTGGGTGCGAAATTGCTGGGCGTAAACAAAATATAAAATAGGCGCCAAAAACCGCCGGTTGTTGTGACTCCAAAATTGACACTGACTAGTTGCGCGCTCATTTTTCAGAAGTTGAAAAATTACCTACGTCCAGCTTTGGACACAGCACAAAAGGGTAATTTAGATTGAGTGTTTGTCAAGTTATACTCAATTTTGAATAAATTAGAGTACAATCAAGGAAATATTCCACACTGGTGTAACTTAAACCACGATGTTTTGCAGAACGATCGTAAGCGTTTTGGCAAACTTCGAAACATGCGATTCGGTGAAGAAATTGAAACCAGAATACAATTTTATTGCTATGAACGCTATCGGCTATCACGCCGTAAATCAGCCCTGCGTATACACCACCTGCATCTACACCACCTGCATCTACGTCAACTGCACCTATATCACCTGCACCACACCACCTGCATCATCTTTTCATATATACTGCATATATGGTCGGGCAATGCATGTCAGCAATCAGCTCAGCGAAGGCATATTCTGATATATTTGACACATTCATGAGCAAGATACATTCAAATCAGTAAGACTTGAATGGAGGACAGTTTGGGTGGCATTTTGAGTGACGTTTTTGCTACACGTCTTGGAACCGTTTTGATCTAAGTTTCTGGGTGCCATATTGTTTTCACTTTTGGATTGAAAGTGATCGGACATTCATTCATTATGTTAAAATGTGGGCTTTCGATTAGATCAGAATTCTTGGCGTCGTCTTATGCCTAAGGTTAAATCATTGGACTTTTGTTGCCACGGAAGCTGTCAATTTTTGGGTGTTGCTGTAGCGACCCACAATTTAACGGCTTCCGTGGCAGTCAATCATCCAACCTTAGACATATATTGTGTTAATACTTAAAACTTGTCTTAAGGGTTTATGGCACTAATTTAAGGATACGTGGCAAAAATTTGTTTCTGTGTGTCTGAATTAGACTGATAGATGAGGCAACTTTCAGCATTTGACTGGTATTTCTAGGCTGTTTAAAACGCAAACGGAAAACTTAGTACATTGCTTTGTTACCTATATCGTTGAAATGCAACCGAAATAAACCAAACCAAACCACACCAAACGGTGAACCAAACCAAACTAAAACCGCTAAGCCATATCTGCATTCTTCAAAAAATTTCAGGTGAACATCAGTTAACCCGACTAGTCTGGCACTGATCCCGGAATCCAGTCAAGTCCGTCCTCAAGGAAGACCATGCCTTCCCCTAACAGAATTGCCCAGAATACTCCCCAAAAACCATTCTGCTAAAGAAGCCCTCCCTGACGTGAATGTGAAAAATGATACTATTCTGACATTTGCTACACATCTGTTATTATTGCGTATTGTCATATGCTTGTATGCTCCGAACCAAAACTTTGGTCCAGCCTGGACCAACAAACTTTGATTTTACTTAACCCAATACATGGGAAAACTGGTGTCAGCCGGCACTATCACTAGCCAATCCCCCCCATGTCACAATTTTCCGAGAGTTAAGGGGTGGCCGCCTGCGGGTGTGCGCTGCCGAGGTGAGTTCATCACATAGACGGTGATGGACAAATCTCCAGCCTTGGTAAACGCCTCGGGTAATTGTAACGACTATTCGGTGTCAGCTATACACCCCTCAGGCAAACTTACAAATTATACTTCAGCTGACACTACTCCTAACTGGTGCACATCCAACTGGAGTGGGGCGTACGGATAAAAAAATTTCAAATACTAGGTTCGACGTTGAGTGAATTGAATCTTCGAAGCTGAATTCGTTGGAATTACACTTCTTTAGCTAGGAATATAAAGTCTTGTTAAAAAGAGGTTGAACCCTTGAGCTGGGTTCATTACGTCACAGCTAAGTGACGTATAGGTAAAAAGGTAAAGTGGCCCATAGAGAGAACTCCAGCCTACCGAAGGTTAAAGGGTGTTGGTGCTTATCTCCGGATTCACAGCCTGAAGCCAGGAGCAACAACTCTAATGTTGACTACATCTCTGGAAGGGGGGGGACCCAGCCCTTCATCAGACATTATGCCAGAACACAGACTCCTGTTACCTTCCCACCGCAGTGGTACCCATTTACCGACCAGTTAAGGATAGACAGCTGGGTTGGCTGGAGCCCACGGCGAACCGATATGTGCTTAGTCCCTTGCTCAAGAGGATTTGCGAAAGCCTTGTGGCAGCGGGGGTTCGAACCTAGGATCAACATCTTTAGTCGAACACCTTACCACTCGGCCATTGCGGCTCACAGACGTGCACGATGACTTATGACGAGTGACGTATGACGAGACACACACGCACGAAATGCACTACAGGAAAAGGGGCCGCAAGCTACTAGGTTCGACGTAGAGTGAATTGAATCTTCGAAGCTGAATTCGTTGGAATTACACTTCTTTAGCTAGGAATGTATAGTCTTGTTAAAAACATACGCTGATATTTTGATATTGAGTTTGATGGTAAAGGTGTCGTCTCCAATCTTCGGTGTGTATTTGATGTTGTGCAGTGCACTGTGTTTATAGGACTAAAAGATCTTTGAATGTGTATTTGGGGTTGTTTTGACAAAGACGTTTGAGAACTCTTGCTGTTTCCTGATGGGCACTTTTGTTTGAGAAAAGGATAAAAATTTGGGGACTTATCTCCCCTAGAAGCTAGTGGGGTTAATGCGTCCAAGTTTGAGAATTTTAGGAGCCTCCTTCACCAATTGAGCTGGGTTCATTACGTCACAGATAAGTGACGTATGACGATTCACACATGCACGAAACCTACTACATGAAAGGATGCCGCAAGCTCCGCCTCCTGCACGTCACGCAACATGATTGACAGGTTTTCCCCGAACCTCAAAATTTTCCCAAATTTCAAATCAGTCGTCTTGCGAGCTAGTCGTACTTTTGGCATATTGAATCATTTTTGTGATTGTGTTGGAAAGGACCGAGGGCCTTCGGGACAGACCGGTCAGCATTTTGTGGATTGCATTGGTCTATTTGAGAGAACTGGTCTATTTGGTTTTTTCCTCTTTACGCCGGCCACGACTTGTTTAATTTCTAATTTCTAATTTCTGTGATTTTCTGCATTACTCGATTTGCCACAAGATCACTTTCCTTTCCCTTGGGTTGACCTGTCAGCGGAGTTTGATATCTCACTCGGAGTCACTCAGTTAACCAGAATCCGTATGTTGGGAGTGACTAAGTTGAACTACTAAATATTGAGACTTTCAAAAGAGGCTATTTAAAGTTGAGGTTCTACACTTTGTTCTCTTACTCTCTGATGTTGACCATAAATGCTTATGTGTGTATTGTTGTCAGTGCCTACGCCCTGTGACTTTGTATTTTAATTGAGTTCACATTTAACTATCTCGACTGCTAAATAATGCCTGTATCAATAGTAATTAAAATAATAATTTAATTGGACTCTTGGATCCGGCTTAACCTGTGGCAGAGCGAGTAAACTTAGATTTAGCTAGGAAGTACAATAGAGAGAACGAATAATAGGATAGGTACAAACCGACTTAATTTAATCTAGTTTCATAGGATGTTTCTATTGACCCCTGAAACTCTAAAACGGTTTGAAAAAAAACCAGTGCTCATCACTGATCCACAGAGATCAGTGATTAACTCTGAAGGAAAAGAAAGTAAAACTATCCTCTCCATCTAACCTTTTTTGTTACATATATTAACATAAATTTAATACCCGTCACATCATCTTTCGTTGTGCGACCAAAGTGGCATCCGAAAATGAGGAGAAATTTGGCTCGCAAGCAGTAGTAACGCAATTACAGCCTGAGAAATATTAAATTTTTCGTGTGAACTGGAAACCCTTAATGACTCAACTTCGAGCAATTATCTTGGCGTTTTATTCCCCCGGAGGCGAGCTCTCGTTTCAATATAATCTTCAGCAAATATTTACAGGCACACCTACCTTTAGTGTGGAAGTCTAAGTTGGCATCTTTTTCCCTAAGACAATCTGTTGCTTTAAATTAATTCAATTTAGCGTCTTGCAGAAGCCATTTTGTTTGGACATTGTTTAGAATATACCCTCATATGTCTATAAAGCTAGACAAAACTTTTGGGTTTCAGTGTCTACCCAGTTAAGAAGTCACACAAAGACTTTTACACAGATTTACATACATGAGTTTTCTGAATTATAAACAACAAGGTAGAATTTTTGAAAAGCGATGATTTTTCAGGAAAAACGAATTTCTGCTACCAAAAACTGTGAACTACTTGAAAGCCCGGATATACATTTATTATTCTTAAAATGAAGCTACCCTAAAGGTACTGTGCTAACATCTAGATGAAACCTTTCAACACCGAAGTGTTTTGGATCAGTCTTTAGATCAGGATAGTCGTTTAATTTAATGATAAAAAATTTAGTCACCAGTTTTCCGCACTAGTCATGCTTTTAGCCCTGGTGCGCTGAGACTGTTTCCTTTTAGTCACAACTTTTCGGACTATGTTTTGTTATATACTATACATGGCCAGGTAGGTGCTCCTAGGCACTTGCTCAATTCAAATGCCTGACAACTTCAGGCATTTGAGCATGTGCCTAAGCCAGGGGCGCACTTAGGGGGGAGGGAGCGACCGCCCCCCTTCCGATACCAGACATAAAGGAAAAATTTTATTGCCCGCGGACAGAAAGTTTCGAGAATATTTCGTGCCTTCGCCAAGAAACTGACATCATTGTTACGTAATTTACGCTCAGTTTTGCTTTTCAAATCGTATTTTCAGAATGCATAGATCAGGCTTTAACGAGACCAAGCTTTTTCTAAGTAATGAGGAAAACCAAGAGATACCATAAAATATGCTGCCATTAATTTCGCGGAATCGCGTTTGCCTTTATCAAGTTAACTTCAAATAACTCAAACTATTAAGCAAAAGATGCCTCCTCATTTATTCAACTTCCTATCGCGGATTCTTCGACAATATACCGGAGCTGTGTGCAAAATCTGAGCGTGTATGATGCTGTTGAATACTACGGAAATAAATATAGATATGTAGAGAAAGCATTTACCATTTCTTGCGCAAAAGGCTTGGCGATCATCTTGCAGTTGACAGACAATATCGTTGTCATCAAAATTCATTTGGAACCCAGTACTTATTGCTACTGATCCCTCATATGAGGATGTTTTGAAAAACCAGTTGTACTTGTTGTCCTCCAGAATTTTGGTATAATCTATAAAGCTTCCGAATGGCATGTACCTGAACATAAACACATGTCTGGTTAATTGAATGTGATGGTTCCTCTTCCTCTCTGATTTATGTATGTGGAAGTCATATTGGATTTTCAGGCAAATCTGATTTGTCTGAACATTCATTTCAGTCAAACTGGATTTGACCTTCAAATTGAATCTACCATTGTTTGAAGCCATAAAAATCCAGTTTGACTGAACTGAATTGAGTCAAATCCAATTTGACGTTTTCTGTTTCAGTCAAACCGTAATTCAATGTGAATGTTAATCTTTAACTAACTAACTACGGCAGAGATTATTAAACTTCGATTCGATTTCTACAACGGCTCTATAGAATCAAAGGAAATTGCCGCCTATAATAATAGCACGATTATTTTTCTATAAAGGCGGCGTTTTCCTTTGATCTTTGCAGTTAGAGCCGCTTTTCAGATCGAAGGAAGCATTTTCAGGTGTTCGTACAAGAAGAAAAAATTCTCAGCATCATCGATTCTACCAGAAAACCATAAAAAATTTAAAAAATTTTGAAATTTAGAAAATTCAAGTTTTCTAGCTTTGGAAAAGCTTTCTAACACCCACTCAAGCGTTAATTTTACTGGAAGTAGAAATCCGGTCTATAAAGAGGAGACTATCAATTATAAATTTAAATTTGAGATTTGGCTTTAGCTTTGTAAAAGGTCAACAATCTCTTTGCACTAAAGATTAACATTCACATTGAATTTCGGTTTGACTGAAACAGAAAACGTCAAATTGGATTTGACTCAATTCAGTTCAGTCAAACTGGATTTTGATGACTTCAAACAATGGGAGATTCAATCGGAAGGTCAAATCCAGTTTGACTGAAATGAATGTTCAGACAAATCAGATTTGTCTGAAAATCCAATTTGACTTCCACATGTATACTTATGTTTTGAAAGTGCATTTTAAAAAAGAAAATTTCATTTTCTGGTCACTATCCAGCTCTCTCCCTAACCCTCCGAGTGAGGTTTCATTCAATGCTAGAACAGATTGTGTTACATCGAATGAGGGAATGCAACTATGAAGGTGAATAATATTCACTTCAATAATATTGAATTGTTCGATCTGCTGCAGAAGAAATTCTTGCTCGCTACTCATATTCGTCACAGAAATTATTTTTGGATTTAGGAGTTTTATACCCTATTTTTACACTTTTTAATTTTGCATTCTCCTTTTGCAATTTTGTTTTTCCTTAAGTCTCCAACTGCTGTAAAGCTTGTCCCTTGTCAGAGAAGGGCAAATTGAACCCTCCACGTCCCTGGTGTATGACCATCGCTAGGTGTATGTTCTCATGGGATACATGCGACGCTTAGGTTGATGATCTACGGAGATTGAACACAGTACACT
This sequence comes from Trissonchulus latispiculum, assembly GCA_030248195.1. Classification (NCBI taxonomy): domain Eukaryota; kingdom Metazoa; phylum Nematoda; class Enoplea; order Enoplida; family Ironidae; genus Trissonchulus; species Trissonchulus latispiculum. The sequence continues at coordinate 46,606 of JASAND010029970.1, read as the reverse complement.
GTGTTAGAGTCAGAATGCTATTTTCGCATTTCTAATGTCATACTCTGTATTATATAAGTTCAATTAATTACCGTGGGATACATTTTTGAGCCGGCAAGTTAGTGATAGTTTTCTGGTAATCCCATTTCTGTAGAGAAAGGAAAATGTCTCTGGGCCATGGAGAAAGATGACTCCTAAACGAAAACAAGATTTTATTATTCTTGCTCCTTTTCCTTTATTGAGAAGCTGTGAAATAGTGCGTACATATAGACGTCTCTTCCAACATTTGCTAGTGCTATGCTATGCTTTTTTTCAGAAATGTTAAGGATGGCAATGGTTTTAAAACTGGATAAAAAGCCGAACCCTGCAATTTTTGTATTACAAAATCTGTATATATTTATTCTTTCTGTATTTTTATATATTGTTATTTTTTATGTTTTCCAACTGTTTAATTAGTCTGAACTGATCCTAACTCGGATAGCTGTTTTGGTGCCAATCGCAACGGAAAGCACAGCGGAAATTGACTTCATTTGTTCCTGAATTGAAGGGACTAAGTCAAATTGAAATCCAGCCATCCTTAACTTAATGGGCAACCCAATTCTATCCATGCAAGCTTTACGTTTTCAGTAAATACTCGTCTTTGACTGCATGCAAACGTTTCTATGATCCATCTGTTTAGTATGTATGTATTAGCTAATGTAGGTTATATTAGTGCTCCAAAGACGGTCTAGGATCTGTAAGTCGTGTTGTTATTATTGTAAATTTGGTCTTAGTTGGTTAATACCATTACATGCTGTGTCAGTACTACTTTATCTTGTGAAAGTCTCTGGCTTGAGCAGCATCAATATAGATGGGAAGATTGGCTAGTGGATGCTCGTCTAGGCAAGCTTCCCGAGCAGTATGCGGTGTCAGTAAAGAAATGTTGTCTTTATAGAAGATGTGCTTTTGTTTAAGAAAATCAGATGCCTTCTTGTAGCAAGCTCTGTCACCGCGTATCCATCCGTCGGGGCATTTTGCTTAAATAGGAAATTGATGCAACTATACACTTACAAATATCAACCAACCTTAGTGTCAGCAATTAACCTACTAATGACATTTTCATTGAACTGCGAAGAGTACCTGGACTGGTGTCAGTGAAGCACCATAGGAAAGCTTCTTCTGTTTCTCAACTAATGAGTCTCTTCCCTTCCAGTTGTCTTATGCCCTCCAGAAATTTGAGTATTGTCTCGTTCTATCACCCTCTTCTTCCACTCAATGACAAAAACTCCATTTTACAAAAATTTAGGGATAATGAGCCACTGAAGACGTCGTAAACTTCGGCTTCGGTTCCCCTCTGGTTAGTGCAGTGTTCAGGATTTTTGACAAGTTACTGACAAAACAAACCACCAAGGGCAAATGTTATTAACGTCTAAACCCGGGTTAAATCGCTAACCTGTGTTAACTTGGCTATCTTTAACACATGGAGTTAGGTTAGCAACTTAGCTCAGGTTGATAACATCGACCCCTGATGTGATCCTGTTCCATACGTCGTCCTTAAGTGCTCACAATTGTGTATAGACTGCACATATTTATTGTTGATCATACATACTACAGTACCAAAAGACATCATGTCTCCTAGCTTAAAGTATGCCGCTTAATTTTCGGCGGAAAACAGGTTTAATTTGCTCGTACACGTTAATGAAAAACCCATCTCTTTACCGCACCTGCTAAGGAAATGTTTGTCTGTTTGCATACACCTTTTATTGCTAGGGATACAGAACAATCAAAGTACAGCAACACATGCCAACATAATTCAGCATCTCTTACCTTCGAATTGATTTAATGCTGATTTGTTTGCAAACCTAAATTGTTTAATCTAGTTAATCTGCTTGTTTTGCTTTACCCGACGGTTCCAATGTATGCTCAAAGTTTACTACAAAACGTATCCACCATGTTTATGCATTAGGAGAAATTAAACTTACAAGCTTGCCTCTTTTCTCGCTTTGTCCGAGCCTGATCCAACTTTATTATGTCGTGCTATAATAGTAGAGGCAGAAAACATTGAAAGTATTTGTAATGACCAGAAGACAAAATTAAAATATAAATATAGCTTTTGTCAGATCCTATTCTTCAAATTACACATGCACTACTGTTGGCATATGTATATAGTAGCCAGTAAACTGACAGTTTCTTAACGTTCCTGGTTTCAAAATTGCTGTCATTTTCCCCGTCCATTTCACCTGGAATAGTAAGTATTGCTTGAATGCCCAAGCTCTTCCTATCAGCTCAAGTGCCAGGCATGACCAAGACGGTGCCTGTCATGCATAATACAGTGCCAGATTGATTGTTATCTGACTTCTACTACAAAGACGCCCTTTTCTGGTTCCAATATAAAACATGTACATGATGGCAAGAGTGAGGCAGTCCGTAAGTAAGGTCGTTTAAAGTGCATTGACTGCAGATATAGTAAGCTCTAATCGACCCGTCTAACACTTCTTGGAATTAAAGCCCGAATAATTATTCCTGCTGGAGCAGGAATGAATAAAACGATTTCTATTTATGTTCAGCATTTATTTTCTCTATTTGACTACATCAAGGCCCTATCTTCAATACAGGGCTAGTATAAGGCACTTTTTTATGGAAGTTAATTTATGCAAATTAGGTTGGTTGGCGGCTATGTAAGCAACGGAAATTATAGTCTTATTGCAGTTATGAACTGCCAGCAATATAAATGGTTGCATAATTTTGTGTACGGAAGTGTTGCGTAGGAGCTTTACTGGTCAGCTTAACGGTCAACAAAAAGCAATGCTAATGATGAGCGCTGAACGGATTATGACTCATACTGATTGATAGGTTGATTGGTTGGCTAAATGCTTAGAGTTGGTTGGTTAAATGATCAGCCATAATAAAAACATGCAGAAAAGCAAATCTGTGAGTATTTTCAACAGGAATTATTAAGGTACATGAAGGAATATTGCCCCGTTTGGGGCCTACTTGTTTTCAACTTATCTCACAGCGATACACGCCAGCTGATGCATCGCTTAGCCCATGCAGAAGTGGGAGATAGAAGGCCCACAAGCACCACCTTCAACGCTTGCTCAGAACAATCCTGAGGCTCTTCAACTGACAGTAAGCTGCACTAATAAAGCTTAAGAATAGAAGCAAAATAGCCAGACGTGTAGCAATTGGATTTGCATTCAAAAACTCGGACTATAGATAAGCTAATAGCCTTCTGCTATTCCACAGCTATTCTTAAGCTTTAGTGCAATCCAAACTCAGGTTTATTGAAATGTTGCCAGATGGTGCAATGCTATGCGTATATCAAAAGATATTGAGTACACTTACCAAGCAAGATTCCGTGGACAGATTCTGGGGTAAAACCTCGCATGAGCAAATCCGCGGAATCTGCTTGGTTGGTGGACTCAATACCTTTTGATAGACGCACTAAGTACTTCACTTTCAGAACATACAACAGAGAATATAGCCTAAGCTGCTTACAGGATTTTAGTGCAGATATCTAACCAAGCATACATTGCAGCAGAAACTGCACCTGGCGCAGATAATCTGCCATAGACGGTCACTTCTCAGAAAGAAAGTCTCAGGCTTCTCCTACACCAACTGTCGCAACTTTCGCAATAAGGTAAAGCTACCAGTGGTCAAAGCAGCGTGCTTAGGTGTCTTCATTTTCTGAGGACTTCCTTAATCTTCCACTGTAGCTCTTCTCATCAGGCCTAGGCAATTCCTCTCCAACTGATTTCATGCCAACTATTATTTCAATTTTGGGCACTCTTGCTGGAGCCACGGCAAAGTTTAGTCCTTTCTTGAGGATCTCTATTTCGTCTGGGTGAAGAGTCCGATCACTTCTGGGGATGACAGTATAATCACTAGGTTTGAGTTTGAGAGTGGCTCAGCTTTTCGAATTTCCTGAGCGCTTGAACGTCTTTTTGTGGCTGCTCTCACCGGCTTTCATATTCTCAGGCGGTCATCAGGTGTGTCCTGGCTTGCCAGTTCTCGGAACGTCTTGACGAAGTTATCTTCTCTTCTGGGCTTCTTCTATCCGCTCTTCTAGGCTCGGTGACAACTTATTTTTTCCCTCAGAAGTGCCAGAGTTAAGGCAGACGCCGTTGCATAAGACAGCTGCTACTTTTTCGTCTACGTGTTATACTACTAAGTCTTACTTATAAAAGACTGCCTGTGTATTTACGTTAATTTAGAGGCAGGAATGTCATAGCGCAGTCACAAATGTAGCGAAAGATATATTTCCGAGAAAATCTCATAAGTCTGCAAAAGACCGAGTGTCAGAATCAGTCCTTAATAGTCTAAACCAGCAGCCTCCGAATCCTAATTCAAAAGTGTTCCAATTCCGCTTAAGTGTGAATGAAAATATGATATAAAGCAATGTCTTTGTCTATTTCAACAAAGTATTACTTCCTAAAATCTCCAATGTTTTGAGATTTGCTTTTTGCCGATCATTCGGAAAAAGAGGAAGCAAAAGGTACCGGTTCTTATTGGATGCCCAACCCTAGTATCCGCACACATAAACACCAAAATCTGCAATTTTACAAACGTCTGCCACCCCTTTATCTCTGTTCCCGCCTTAAAAACGCTAGAGCAGCCATATAATATTGTTCATATTATGTGATATTTTCTTCAACATTGCAACTAATAGATTTGAAATTTGGATTGATAATTTTACGCAGTAAAACTCACTTGCAACATTTCTGGTTTTATATATAATTACTAAAATATACGCGAATAATCATTATATCATTTAGTTTTCGTAAAACCGTTTTATCAATACTAGAGTTTTGCACAAACTCCATTGCACCAACTGTTTTCTCGAGGGAAATGTGTAATGTTAAAGCTGAAATAAAACTCAAAAATGTCGAGAAAATTCATTAAATCATGGATTGTGATCTCCAGTTGGAATGTCCGTTACGATATTTTGTAAAATCTGTTGCTCAGAACCTGGAATGTAGTATATGAACGTCCAAGCAATTATTGTGTAAATTGATAATTATGTTAGTATCAGAGTTGCCAGTCTAATTAAGGCATTCTCATGCTTAAAATAGGGACATAGGTTCGGAATCTGACAGAAATAGAACCAAAAATGACGCTAGAACGTAATTAGGTTATTTAAAATTAGATAGGACAACAGAAGAATATCATTAAGTAAGGAATAATTAAATAGTTAACCTAATACGGAGGGGTCGTTACCCTTCTCGGGCCAGTTGAGGGCCAAATCTTCACAATATTAATGCAACGTAGGGGTTGTTACCCTTCCCGGATCTTAGATAAGATACCAGTTCGTCTGAAAATGTGCCAAAAGTCATGTAAAAGTAAACAGAGTGATCAAGAAAATACTTTTTGAAAAGTATCGTGCGAGAAGTAAAGAAACTAATAGGCGTCTCTCTTTAAGAATGTTGGTTTTACGAAGTTCTAGTAGCAAATATTGGAAGATGGTTCGTTAAAAATGTAGTTTTCAGTTAATTAGGTACCTAGAATAAATGTAATTAATGTTAATACGTGTTTATTAGTACTAATTAGTGTTAATAAGGTAATAATTAGTTAATTTTAGTAATTTTGGTAGAAAATATAATTTAGGTTCATTTGAAAGGCACTTCTTTCCTGATTCCAAAAATCCAAACCAGGTTTTTTAATTCCCAATATTGAGAAAGTTATGGGCTAAAATGTTTTTATAAGATTACTTTTTATTTCGTAAACTTAGCCCTCTAAAAGGTGTGCCTCAAATTTGGCCTCCTTTAACCTTTGTCTTAACTTCCAAAATTTTCCTTTTCTCCCAGTCTGGGAAGCCGCTTGCTTCCCAAACTGCGCAGTAGTCACATGTCTGCTAGGTCTATTCACGTTTTCATTCACTGGGCCTTGTCCTCAAATGTCCTCTCTGTTGGCCAAGGCCCAGCAAAGAATTGCCTCGCTGGAAAAAGTCAGTATACACCTTTTGGTGTATAAATTGGTTCGGAGGGGGCTTAATCCCCTTCATAATGAATTTAATAAAACGAAATCTAGCTAGACATAGGTAAATTAGTACGTAGATTATTAATATTTAGTTCTTAATTTACGGAAGATTACGTAGGATTTTATACGCACATTTTAGGCAACAATTGCCCTCCTACCGTAGGTCAGCTGAGGACACTAGAGTCCCAGCAATAGAGGACAATTGTTGCTAACATTGGAGTGCTGCGTCCCTTGTTTTCGGCCAAAAGTTCAAGTCGAAAACAAGAGAAAGGGGCTTGGAAACAAGGGAGCAGCCAAAAATAATAAAGTTAAATTTTAATTAATCTAGTGCCAAAATCGGCACTTAAAAATTGGTTTTGTATGTAAGGCCCCCGGAGGCCTTCCGTTCGTTCAGTTTCGTTTCTTAAATTTCAGGAATTAATTTTTTAATTGGAAAATATCCCCTTTGGTTACCTTTACGTGTTAACCAAAATTTCGCAAAGTTTCTGAAAATTTCGGCTTGGGATATTTATCAGAAAAGTGGTCAGCTGGGGGTAATATTTTGTATTTCTCAGTAATCTCATCCCCAGCGGACCAGGCAGCGAAACAGTCCGATTCGGGCCAATGTATTAAGACAGGAAGCTTCTAGAAGTTTCTAGAAACTTCTAGAAGCTTTCCTTAGAAACAAAGAAATTGCGCCAAATTCTAGCTGTCAGTGAGCTGTCAGAGACTTGTCAGCTCACTGGAAAATTTTAAAACTCTAATCAATGTTGCTTCAGCTCCGGCCGAGAGCGGCCGCGTATTCCCCCACACTAGTGTGTTCTCCTGGAGTGCCAGAGTTTTGGCCGGAGAATCCCCAGCACACTATTCCCTACTTAGGAACACGAGCTAGGACCTTCCTCTGACCCACACAGGTCAGAGGAGATGACTTGAGTGAATACAAAGCAACAACTGCACAAATGAGGGTCATTGAGCGCATTATGCTCGGCCATTACACACTTTAGGAACGCACTTTTTTAGGTTTCAGAAGGCCCTTTTGGCCTATTTTTACTATTGCTTTTCGGCCTTCGGGCCTTAAATTTTCAATCAAAATTATGACCCTTTTTGGCCAATTTTATTAAATGATCAGCGAGCCCTCGTGGCCAGTTTTTCTTTTTATCAGCGAGCCCTCGTGGCCAGTTTTTTTTTTATCAGCGAGCCCTCGTGGCCAGTTTTTTCTTTTTCTCAGCGAGCCCTCGTGGCCAGTTTTTCTTTTTATCAGCGAGCCCTCGTGGCCAGTTATTTTTTTATTTTTTGGGGTTTCTTTCTAATAATGGGATTTTGAGTGGGGACCCACCCCTGAGTCAGGTTAGGAGGTCCCTCGATTATGACCTCGAGGAAGATTTAAGCTAGTTTAGGAAATTATTCTCCCCACAGCCGGCAATTAGGAATTGCCGGCCACATTGTTCAAAAGGCGCTGGAGAATTTCAAAACATGATTAGTAGACAGTGTATTTTGTCAGTTAGGCCAAGTTTTGATAATTGGCTGTAACTGAAGATTAGGTCCTACTCTGTAACCTAGGGTCACGTGGACCCCGAATTAGATTTACATGATTACCGGTCCCCGGTCATCTGTGTAAGTCGCCCTGCGATCAGGGGATGGATGAACCGCACATAAGGATCTCAGGACGATCAGACACAGTTGAATTATGAGCCAATTTAACCAACAGACAACTATATCGGTGAATTGTCCAACCATGGTTGCAAATCAATAGTAATTATCACCAAAGGGTTACGGAACGGCATAATAAGTCTGACCTCAGTCCAGGGAAATAAATATTTAATGGGCTCGGGATTGGGAATTGTTTAATAAGCGGTAGCCTGTTTCAAGTTAAGAAAATATGTACCCGCATCGTGGCTCAAACGGTTGATTTTGCGAATTCTACGGCATTAAAGCCCAAATTATGTCAAACGTAATGTCAAAAGAGAACATAATTTCAAAGGTTTGATGAAAACCATTTCGTCAAAAAAGTTGCCAATATTACAATTGGAAATTAGCACCAGTAATTACAGTATTCGCTGATTAGCAGCGTAACAACTTACTAGTCTTACATAAGGAAAATAGTCATACTCTTAGCAATACTGTCCAGATCAGTTCTCAGATAAGGGAGTAGTGCAAATCAATAACTTAGCCAGCATATTTGTAAACATTTGATTGTCACGTATACGATGTGAGTCTCGAGCTGGGAGTCGTTTGTGTTTCTCAGTCGTCAATAGTCATTATGTCATTACTCTGCTCTTACGTAAGCAATAGTACGTAAGCAATAGTATGTAAGCATGAACAAATGGATAAGCAGTAGTTAGTTTAGTTGTTGTAGTAGTAAAATGAACAACCATTTTCCAATGATGTAGTCATTTTGCAAATGTCAAGTATTGAACATGTTTCGTACAATTCGTCGGTCACGGGAAATAGATCTATTTCCCGTGGAAAAGTTTACAGTTTCAGGCCCACATTAGGCCAAAAAATCAGAATATTACTTCGTCATCATTGTTTACTTAAAAGGTTGCATTGAATCCAGTTCAGTGTAATAAATTCAGATCCGAAGTGGCCTGTAAGGCCCTGTTTGAGCCAGAAAATAGTAAAGGCTAGCAACTTTCCTGAATATAATACTGTTCCAAATAGTGAGCCTTTATACGTTTCGAAGACCGTTCTGTCAAACTGCAAAATCAACCGGGCTCAACTAGGCCATAAATGGAGACATTGTGATTCATTTCAATCCATCAAAGAATTACGTCAAGTTCAGGCAAATCTAGTGAGTTCCAATCTAAATACGGCCAGGAAGGCCCATTTCGTGAAAAGAAGTGACCAGAAATAACCAATTTTACCTGACTCGCAATAGTTCTAAAAGTAGTTAAATGCTGCACATTTTCAAGTTGCTCTATGTGATCAAAAGTTCTAAATGGACCCAAAATGCACATTTTTGCCTGGAAAGCGAAAGAGCGAGTAATGGTTGCTGGGTACGATTCCCGCACTATGTCTGTGTACTAATGGGTTTTAACCCATTTGATTCAGGTGCGGAAAGAGGCCCTGTCCTGCCAAGATTTGCATCCGAGTTTCCAGTACGGTGGACCAAGTTCAGAACTTTGATTCAGTCAGATTATTGTCTAGCCAGTCAGATCAGTGTTGTCCGGAGTAGGATCTAGTCAATTTGGAAGCGTTTGTCAGTGAATTGTATCAGTCCGAGTCAGTCTAGCGAAGGTACATTGGAAGCTGAATGATCTTGTAGAGACAGTGACAGACCAAACCTGTGTGAAATATTCGTTGAATTCTAGAAATTCTTTCCTGAACTTTTGACAAATGGTCAAACTATGCAAAAGTTAGCTATTCTTGTAGTTTATAAAGATGGCGTCGTTTACCATTGGAATAGACATTCAGTCTTGGTTGTGTTCTGGTATAAGTAAGTGGGTATTGGGCTCTTTGTCTTTTGGCAGCTGAGACATATAATTAGGTTGTGTGTAATTTTATGCGTATTTCATTATCTTTTATAATTTGATACAGCGTTTTGTAAGCTTATGGAAAATGTCTAATTTGAAGTTTGGTTAATTGGTGATTAAAGTGTCGTGTTCTATTCTCTGGTTCCGAGTTAGGCTTTTGTAAAGTGGCACGAAGAGGTTTAGTTTAGGCATACACTACCGATTGTGAACCTGCAAATATTTAGTCAAGTCCGTTTACTTAGCAGTACATATAGACAGAAGAATACTTTTTATACCTGCTCAAGTTGGGGATCCGATAAACCAATCCAGAGTGAACTTTTGTTATCTTCTAAGCCAAAAGCAATTTTAAAAGTCTGTCAAAATGGCCTTTTTCCCGATCGTCATTATTTCTTCTTGGGGAGTCGTCGCTCCCCTGTCTCTGGCTTATTAGCCCACTCTGATCCCCCGAAGAAGAAGAGAAGAGTCAACCTATACGTTGAACTTTGTGTGTTAATTTCCATTAATTAGAGATAAGTAAGGAAGGATTACTTAACCCCCAACTCTTTCGAATCATCCTCAAATTCTGTCTCACATAGACATAGCATCCCTGAACCGTATGTCGGAGCGAAAGCGGTGACCGACATTTGGGGGCTCACCCAAAAACCGACCCTAGGTTAAAGTTTAGTAAATTAGTTTATTGTGATATTAGTTTGACAGTCCTATTGTAAGGGGACGTATAAAGAGTAATAATGCACAAGCATATAGGGTAACACACAGCATATAGGGAATTTGAGGTGAGTAATCTGTAGGAATAGTTTAACAGAGGTGAGCGGTGTAAAAGGCGTTAAGAGTATCGACCTTGTCCCTATAACCTGATCAAAGTCTGTAATATTATTCCAAATTGGAATAATATTAATAACAACACAAGAAAAATATCTGGCAACTCTGGTACAGTAATCTTGTACTGTATCACATTACATTATATCTGAACTGTCTGTATTGTAGTCGTTTACGCATTGAACACGCAAAATTGTAGTAATTGAACTTGTATTGATTTTCATTAAATTAACTGTGTGCTAGTTACTGAGTCTTATTACAAGCGAATAAGGGCGTGTTTGCCTTCGAATACGGTGCGTTTACCGATCAGCAATTAATCACAGGAATCAAGGACGAGATCAGCATAAGTAAGTTTTCCTGACAATCTCAAAGTCAGAGAACCAATTGCAGAAGCCATCCAAATCCAGTGCTGTTGATAAGAAGCAAGTGCTGACCCCGCTTGCTGTCCATTTGGAAAATCAGGAGCCTCAAGCGAACTCACCACAGAAGACCCCGCTCGATTAAGAAGATAATAAGAAGAAGAAGGTTGGCTGCAGAGAATCTCTTTCTGGAACACCACCTTTCAGAGATCTGGTGCTTAAGTCTGTTTCATCACGAGCAGACGTGCTGACCTTCCGTGTAATTGAGAGTTTAAAGGTTTAGAGCAAATCGTGTCTTGGATTTTGCTCACTTCATTACAAATGTTAGATCTCATTCAGACGAGCAAACTTGTTTGCAAAGTTACTTTTTGCTATTGCATATTATACAACTCACTCTCAGTTTTCATATGTCAATAGTGTGCGTGTATATAGCTACAGAGAGCATTCTTGCTCTTCAGTATCGTGCACCGTACGGATACGTTAATTTTTCCCAGTTTAACGCTGGGAGGTCCCGTCCCGACCAAGCTAATTTGCTACTCCATGCACCGAATTGCACATCGCAGCAATGTGAACACCTGAACCACAACCTAGACAGCTCAGCTGCATACAAAAAAACGCCTCCAACCCCCAGCAACTCTATTGGCGGTAGATCTTAAAATTGCTTGAACTTATGTCGCAGGTGCAGCATCACAGAATCAAATTACACTACTTTACTGGCTTTATTTGAAGTGTATTCCGCTGTATAAGTGCATTACAAAACGACATTGCTTGCATTCAGAGATTTAAACAGCGTCGCAGGGGAAGCCCTCGAGCGTGGCACTTGTCAGCTTCGCGAACTCGTGCCTCGCACACGCACGGCATGCGTATAAATCTCTGAATGCACGCAGAACCTTGCTGTTAATGGGCAAGTAAGCCTAACGTTAGCAGAAAATTTGCTCGGGCATCCTATCCCAAACGCTTACCCAAACTTTAGCAAGATCTGTCCAAAATAATGCCATTTTATAGTATGGATTGTAGTCGCAAATGGTGACAGCCGGAAAAGTGGGATCATTTATGAAACGAACACTAACAGTGACGTCCTTATAAATGAACCGCTTCATTGCTTTGGTTACCAAAAATCCACATATTCCAGTCGTCACAATTGCCAATATAATTGCACCCAGCTTTTTGAAAGCCCCATTATGCACGAACAACTTGGAAACGTGGAGCTGCAATAACAGTAAAACATATAGTAAAGTGTAAGAAACTGGAAAGAGCTGCGAAAGTATAATATATACGGCAAAGGTTTAAACACTGTGCAACCATAAAACTGGTATCGTTCTGGTTAACTTCGATGTAAAATTATTATAATAGCATAAATTATTTAATTTGCCTGGAACACAACACTAATGGTTCCATAAAAACTAGCTGCTTTTCGTCAAATCTACAACACAATGTATAATCTTTTCATAATAGTTCAATTTCTCGTCAAATTCTATGAATGAGTTAGGTAATGGAACTGTTAAAAGGTTCCAGGTCAGACACAATTACTCTCAAATTTTGGAGCAAAAATTTATTTTTCCGGCCGTTTCTTCTTACCCCTTGGTCTCTTTAATACTTCACCCAGGTACGGCTTTTCATTTGTCAGAGCCTGAACGGGGATACACCGATAAAATTATTTTCAGAAGTTTTACCCATTTTTAGAAGTATATAATTTTCCTTCGTCTGGGTGTTAAACTGCAATTAGATGAGAAATTTTAAATATAATTCGTTGAAATTTCCTGGTTTTCACAGTTCTGTTCCACGAGCACTGCATATTCTGGTCCATTTAATACTAACTTGATTATGACTTGACTCATTAAAATACTTTTATGACATTAATTAACAATGTTCTGTCTGCTTAATTTATTCAATCTATGGACTAGCCATATTTGCCCAAACATGCAAATGATATCTCAACTTCAGCAATTCACAAGAATTACCCTTCTTTCCCAAATTATTTATTATTATTAAATATTATTATTATATTATAATTATTATTAAATAAAGTGGCTTACCGTAAACAACTGACTCATTGTTTCTGGCAACAGCACTAAATCAATTATTAACTAAACAGTTTAGGTGGATAATAAAAAGGCACCAATCATATGAAATATATGACACCAATGACATATATATTTATAAATTTCGTTACGACTTGACAGAAACCATCCAATCACTATGCTAGAATAGATTAGTGTAACCAAAAGTTTATTAGCACACAACTGGCTTTGCAGACGGGGATTTATTAATAAGGAGTGTGCAATATGGTCTTTAGGAGAAGTTTAGCATATCATAAAAATAAAGAGCGTAGCACCTGGAGTCAGGTACTAAAGCTTTTGTTTCATGTGCCTGAAGAATATAGTATCAATACAGTACTAGAGAGAATTTATTAGGCCCAAATCCGTTATCTGGCATCTCGCATAAACATTGTGCAGCCATTTTGCACAACTTTGAAATTTGTGCAGAATAAAAATTCAGCTTGGAAAAGTATGCAATCATGACAGAAAACAGACATCTTGGTAAAGGGAGCCGTGTAAAGATTTTATGTTATCCAGCATCAAACCTCCATGTGGCACGGACGTTAAATTGTCATTAAGAAGGTAAAACATGAAACAAATGTAAATCAACTCTCTTCATTCCCGAAGGGCAATAACATTTTTCCAACGTTGCAGTTAACACTGAAGTTAGAAAGGCTTGCTGTGCACAAACCGCGATTACGGCACCATTGCCTTCCCCACATTCATCTTCATTCCCGAAGGGCAAATGCCTGTTTCAACAAGTTCTCGGATTTATGTGTTTAAAATTCTGTCAAATTGGCCTTTTGCATTTTTTGGCTTTTACTGGCTTCTCTAGGAATATGTGGAAGAATTTCTTCAAGATTTAGAAACATGATTTTTGCAAGTAGAAGTCAAAAATAGCGATATGCCAATTTGACAGGATTTTGACAATTTCGTCTATGTTTAACACGTAAAACCTGCCACTTATTCCTAATAGGAATAAGTGGCATTATTATTTTAAGCTTCAGAAACATGATTTTTGCAAGTAGAAGTGAAAAATAGCGAGATGCCAATTTGGCAGGATTTTGACAATTTCGCCTACGTTTAACACGTAAAACCTGCCACTTATTCCTAATAGGAATAAGTGGCATTATTATTTTAAGCTTCAGAAACATGATTTTTGCAGGTAGAAGTCAAAAATAGTGAGATGCCAATTTGGCAGGATTTTGACAATTTCGCCTATGTTTAACACGTAAAACCTGCCACTTATTCCTAATAGGAATAAGTGGCATTATTATTTTAAGCTTCAGAAACATGATTTTTGCAGGTAGAAGTCAAAAATAGCGAGATGCCAATTTGGCAGGATTTTGACAATTTCGCCTATGTTTAACACGTAAAACCTGCCACTTATTCCTAATAGGAATAAGTGGCATTATTATTTTAAGCTTCAGAAACATGATATTTGCAAGTAGAAGTGAAAAATAGCGAGATGCCAATTTGGCAGGACTTTGACAATTTCGCCTATGTTTAACACTAAAACCCGCCACTTATTCCTAATAGGAATAAGTGGCATTATTATTTTAAGCTTCAGAAACATGATTTTTGCAAGTAGAAGTCAAAAATAGTGAGATGCCAATTTGGCAGGATTTTGACAATTTCGCCTATGTTTAACACATAAAACCTGCCAATTATTCTTAGTGGGAATAAGTGGCATGACTTTTCCATGTTTAGAATAACGGCAGTTGAAGCCAAAAATGCAAAATGCCAATTCGGCAGAATTCTGACATTGTCGCCTAGTCGTCGCCTATTAACATAAATCCGAGAACTTGTTGAAACAGGCATTTGCCCTTCGGGAATGAAGATGAGTGTGTGGAAGGCAATGGTGCCGTAATCGCGGTTTGTGCACAGCAAGCCTTTCTAACTTCAGTGTTAACTGCAACGTTGGAAAAATGTTATTGCCCTTCGGGAATGAAGAGGGTCGATTCTTCACAGGCGGTCAAGTGGTAAACTTTATGTCAATGGCAATGTTTATTGTCAATGTCAAATGGAAGGTGCCAGATAACGTTTAGATGCTAGAGACCATCAAATATTTACATGTTCTCCTTACCAAGATAAAATTTAATAGGTTACGACAACCTGTGTTTTTCAAAGAGCTCAGCCAGCTGCACAAATTCAAAAGTTGTGCAGGATGGCTGCACAAATATTATATGAGATGCCAGATAACGGATTTGGGCCATTTATTATATTGCTTTAGTCCAATTACCAAGTCAATTGACTATAGCACTATAGTAAATTGCATTCTAGCAATATAGCTTATATACCAATATAGCAATACAGCAATACAGCACTATATCGATAGCTGAACACTAACTGTGGTTGTTTACTGCACAACAAAGTCACAATTGTCCAAAATTTTAGTGTCTTTTAGTGAATGCAGAAGCAAAAATCCGCAGTTTTTAGCTATACTCAATCACAGAAATAACGTTTAAATTTCGCAAAAATTTGGAACAAAATCGAATCTCACAGTTTTTTCTCAGAATAAAACTTTGAATTCCTGATTTGTCCGGATTATTGAAGCATCTTGTTACCGATGTTTCTGAATCTAGTCTGCAGTTTATGTTGTCGGCTGTAAGCATGCATTCATAGTTTGTCCACTCATTTTAGTCGCACTAAAGGTCATTTTAGTCAACTAAAAACAATTGACTATTATGTTTCATCACAAGAAATGGGATTCGTTGTTCCAATCGAGCCGAATTCTGTATAAAAATGTCGGCCCATGTCAAGATAAAAGTCACTTTTTGATGCGTTCTGATCTACCACTTGATTTTCTTGAAGCTTTCATTTTCATGGTGGTTCTGGGGGTTCTTAATTTTTTGTAGAGATTTGCTCTATAACTATGTTTAGTTTCATTTTTTCATGGGGGTTATCGGAGTTCTTGGGGGTTCTAAACTTTTCAAGGAGAATTGATCCGCGACTACATATATTTAGTTTCAAATTTTTAAGGGGTTCTTGGGGTTCTGGTGGTCCTGAACATTTTTCAGGAGATTTGATCTTCTACTGCCTAGTTTTAAGTGTTTGCTGGAGGTTCTGAGGTTCTGGAGTCCGGGTGTACCGAAAATTGTGTGCATTGTCTGTACTTAGATCTAGGACAATTTGTTGTTCTTGGCATCAGCTTTCGATTAATACCCATATTGTGGATATTGAATGTTTCATACACACAAGTTTCAGTCTAAATTTAAGTGAAAAGCCAGGAGGACCCCCCCCCAGTACATCCCGGTTATATGCTACAAATTTAATGACTGAGATACATATATACATAATATAAACAAATCATGTCTGCTGAAGTACCTGCTGAAGGAAAGGAACCGCAACGTTGTCACGTAGAAATCAAAGTCCTGGATGCAAACGCATGAAAAGAATTTGAGAACCTTTTTTTCTGATGGGGGTTCTGGAGGTTGTAACTTTTATCTTGACATGGGCCAAAATGGCCAAGACAGATTAAACCGACGTTAATTTAGCCGTGGTGCCTCAATGGGTATAAGGTCGGTGCACAAAAGGGAAGGGTCTGTTTCCAATCATCCATCTGAGGCCCAAATTCTTCGAGTCAAAAGGCGCTGCACTTTCCTGCTGCGCCTCAGGGTAACAGGTGTAATGCGTAACGGGCCCTGACACGCAGTTTGCTCGATAAAAGTGCACTACATCATGAATAGAGTCGAGCTGGCCGAGTGGTCTGGTCTGAGGGTGTTGGTTAGAACTTACAATCCTACGGTCGGTGGTTCGATCCACGGAGGTCACAATGCTTTGAGAATTTGAGAATTTGAGAACCTTTTTTTCTGATGGGGGTTCTGGAGGTTGTAACTTTTATCTTGACATGGGCCAAAATGGCCAAGACAGATTAAACCGACGTTAATTTAGCCGTGGTGCCTCAATGGGTATAAGGTCGGTGCACAAAAGGGAAGGGTCTGTTTCCAATCATCCATCTGAGGCCCAAATTCTTCGAGTCAAAAGGCGCTGCACTTTCCTGCTGCGCCTCAGGGTAACAGGTGTAATGCGTAACGGGCCCTGACACGCAGTTTGCTCGATAAAAGTGCACTACATCATGAATAGAGTCGAGCTGGCCGAGTGGTCTGGTCTGAGGGTGTTGGTTAGAACTTACAATCCTACGGTCGGTGGTTCGATCCACGGAGGTCACAATGCTTTCTCGACTCCAGCCAACCCAGCTATTCATCCTTAATTGGTCGGTAAATGGGTATACTACTACGATGGGAAGGTAACATGAGTCTGCGTAGAAGGGCCAGCCCCCCTTCCACGGATGCAGATATGGCACTCCTGGCTCTACGGCTGAGAATCTGGAGATGAGCAATGGCACCCCGAGTCCTGTGGCAAGACGAAGCTTTTCCAGGGGAAAAGCTTTACAACAATGCCCGTTTGATTTCTTCGTAAACTGTTTCTTTCCTTTAAGAGCATTCCAATGAGTTTCCTGTACTTAGTACACACTTATGCTCATGTAGTAATGTGGTAATGTAGCAATGGCAATTTCAAATCTCTAAGTATTTTTTCTTTATTCTGATTCATAGTTGAACCCTAATAATTAGAAACCCAGCAAGTATTTCTCAATGCATAAACAAATGTAGAAACGAATTGCCAATATGTATCTTTATTTACTCATTCAATTAGAAACATTATTAGTAATGTAAAAGTAAATTGCTCGAATGTTATATTAAACTACTCGTACGATTATTTGTATGCATATTTTAGATAGTAGGCAAGCAAAAATTCCGGTGAAAACTCATTGCCGGTGCGGCAGGTTTACAATTACTGAAAATGTTCATCCAGCAGAAACATTAATCCTTCGCAGTAAATAGTGCATGTTTTGTTAATTTTGATGTCTGTTCCAATCTCTACCGTGAACAGTTGATTACTAAGGTGGGTGACCCCAGGATGCTTCATTGAACAAAGATCCTAAATATGATATAATGAAAGAAATAATTGACACTGCAGCACCTCCGACCCGAACAATTCGGGCCTGAGGTGGGGATCGAACCCACAACCTTTGGCGATCTAGGCCAACGCTCTACCGATTGAGCCACCCAGGCACAATCGAATCAAGCTTAAGTTTGAATTCGTTCCCAAAGTGCAGTGACGTTTTTAGAAATGCGCACCAGCGCTTGGGTGTAAGCAAGAATGGACGAGAGTAATAACTCTACAAGTACCATACTGCCACACCGCTAGTATAATGATATAAAATATTATACAATAATACATCTGGCTCTTAAATCTAATTTAGCTGAAGAGCTTCTGTTGGGCATATCCATAGTGGGTATGGGCAGACTTGTTGGTCGACAGATGCTACATCGGTTGAGCCCAAATGGTCGGCCCATTAAAGTAGGATTTGATAGGACCTGTTATGCATAACGTGCAGTAAGTTTACAAATCATATAATCTAGAGCCCGTAATTATTCTATACTTAAGAAGAAAAATAAGCCACTTAGAGGGTTTGACATGGCTTAACGATGCTCAAACCTCAATACTGTCCGGTTTGCAATTTTTACACAATACAACATTAATAGGCAGAATCGACCATGCATATTGCGAAGCTACATCAAATCAAAATATTCACTTGTTTTCCAGATTTTACAGCATAAACGCATTTTCAATCCTTCCGGTAGAACATTTCTTTATGTAATAAAACGAGGGTCTACTAGTATAATCTCACGGATATCTGGAACACGGGTTTCACTCCTTTTGCCTCCCAAAGACCCAATACCAAGAGTAGTCGCAATGCAAGGGTTTGTTAATCAGATTACACTTTATAACTTCAATATTTAGATACTTCGGGTCTTGTCTCGTTTACCCCCCCCCAGTACTCAAAATCCTTAAAACTTGACCAAATGAGCTGAAATTTGGTGTGGGTATGTTTTCGACCACGCTGAGTTCAAATATCGCAAAATTTTTCGATTTCGCGAAATTCGAAATTTTTCGATTTCTAAGGGGGGACCAAGGGAAACAGAAAAATTTTTGTCTTCGATTTTGCTGAAAAGATGTATGTAGGGGTTTTAGGGGTCGTAGAACACGAATCTGAAGTCCGTTTTTCGATTCAGCTTTTCGTTAGCTCAGTATAAGCTTACATCTTAAGCTTAAAGCTTTAGCTTATACTGAGCGAACGGAAAGCTGAATCGAAAAACAGACTTCAGATTCGTGTTTTACGACCCCAAAAACCCCTATATACATCTTTTCAGCAAAATCGAAGACAAAAAATTTTTCTGTTTCCCTTGGTCCCCCCTTAGAAATCGAAAAATTTCGAATTTCGCGAAATCGAAAAATTTTGCGATATTTGAACTCAGCGTGGTCGAAAACATACCCACTTCAAATTTTATCTCATTTGGTCAAGTTTTAATGATTTTGAGTACTGGGGGGGGGGGTAAACGAGACAAGACCCGATACTTCGCCGTTCCAATTCATAGCTAATGTCCTATTCAGAATTAGACGTTAAGGTTTTACAAGGTTTTAATGAAACTAGCTATTGTTTCAAACAATTACAATTACCAAACTACGCATCAAAGTTAATTACACACTCGTATTCCGCCGTTGAGATACAACACTAAGATCGGACACAGAATCAGTCAAACTGAAACACAGTGGGTACATTATTTCCTTAGCAGACTTCAAGATACAAACAATACATAAAAAGAATCCGGCAAAAGTGAAACTGTCTTCCTATTTTTTAGTAACCTTAGTTAAGCGATCTCAAGTAAGTTCTCAATTACTTACAGCTGTTGTAAACTTAAAAGATTACCTTCCAACTGAGAGTGATACAGACGTCCGACTGGAGGTGAACGGGAACAGGCAACGGGAACAGGCAACGGGGTTCTGGATAAGGCGATTGAATAAACCCAGCAAGTGCGGATGAAATAACTGTAGAGAACCGGGTTGGCTGTGCACAAGGTAAAAACACCAACCTCACTCACACCAAAAAAACCCACCCCCGCTAACACCGACCAGAGAATAATAATAATGGCTCTATCACAATAACTACGGAACGAAAAGTGGCGCAATTAATTAATCACGCCGAACCGTTCGGCGTGATTAATTAGTCACGCCGAACCGTTTGGCGAAATTAATTAATTACGCTAAAAATTTGACAGGATTTATGGTTTTACATGAATTATGTGCAATTTAAATTAACTAGCCTACGAAATTTGCTGCGAAATTAATTAATTACGCCGAACCGTTTGGCGTGATTAATTAATTACGCCAAACCGTTCGGTGTGATTAACTAATTACGCCAAACCGTTCGGCGTGATGAATTATTTGCGCCACTTTTCGTTCCGCAGTTATCGTGATAGACCCATAAGATAGAGAGTAAAAATCGTACAACTGATTGCCGCAACCGCCAACCCAAGGACTGGAGTTCAGGTCTATCACGATCTGAACTTCAGCCACAACCCCGTCAGAGGGCGCTCTACTTTTGGTCAGTATCCAATCGCCGTGACCCTACCGTATGCCTGTTTTCGTCGGCTCTCTTTGTTTTCGTTAGAGAACCGACCCAGCTTGACGTTGAAGGAGGTCTCAGATTCATCATACAAAAGAAACAGTTCCAGACAATATGTACCAAATTGCTCATCTACCCAAGAATTCAAATTTTAGGTAGCTATGTTCATTTTCAGATCTATTCCCAAACTATCTTCATCACAATTATTAGCTAAACACCATCCACCATTATCAAACAATTACTAAGTAGCACGAATATAAGTATATAAAATCTCCTTCTTAGACTTCCAAATTCCCCTTTTAAAACTCATAAAATCACTAAAAAATCGTTTCAGACTAGTAAGCAGATTTTTCTGACTCCACATTTATTTTGTTCACTAGTTGTACTTTTATTACACATGTTCGAGCTAATGAACTCAAACAGGACCAGATAGACTCAAAGTCCAAGGAATCCTGCAAGTCTTTGGTTCATTTGCGCTACCAGCGCATCAAATGAGAAGGCGTGCTTTAACTACTAGTATGCTGCGATATCAGGAGAAAATACTTCGGGGGACACTACCAACTGGACGAACTCCCCCAACTATAACCCAACGAAAAACGGAGCTCATAAAGACAAAAATACCAGGTAAAGATAATGACACATGGACACAAAAATAGACACGATCACATGTTAGATATTATGCACAAGGAGTTGAGCAAACAAAATAGAAAGCTTACATGAATACTGCAATTACTAAAAAATGCATAGATGGCAAGATCAAGACCAAAAGCAAGTTGGCTGTCAGCATGAGCTACCCTAGAAAATAGAAGTAAGGGGGCCCTGAATAAAAATTGGATCTTTTCAGGATAACCCAGGCCCAGATTCCGCAAAAATTGATCAAATGAGCTGAAATTTGGTGCGGGTATGTTTTCGACCACGCTGAGTTCAAACATCGCAAAAAATTAGATTTCGCGAAATTCGATTTTTTTTCGATTCGTAGGGGGGGGGAACCAAGGGGAATCGAAAAATTTGTTGCCTTCGATTTTGCTGAAAAGTTGTATTCAGGGGTTTTCGAGGTCGCAAAACACGAATCTGAAGTTAGTTTTTCGATTCAGCTTTTCGTTAGCTCAGTATAAAGTCGAAATCGGACATGGTGCCATTTCAAGCCGAAATTTCAATTTTGGCAAAAAGGTGCCATTTCCAGCCAAAATTTATATTTTGCCCAAAAATGCCTATTTTTGCCTTAAGGGACTAGGTTGGCTCTAAATACAGTTCTTAGTCACGGCAAAATCACTTTTGAATAACATTGATGGACGGTACAAAGAGAAAAGGTTAGAACGAAAGGTACCAATTTAAGTGTAAAATATGGGGGAGCTAGGGAATTTAACCACTGAGCTCACGCCCCAAATTCTACAAGGGAACTGTGCGCAAGAACGCTGACCAGCGACTGCGGGTGGAGATCTTTAGTCCAGGCGGCTCTTTTTCTACCGACTTGCCTCGCCAAGGGACACGGATAATTGTTGGGGGACGCCAACGGGGCGCTAGACAGAGATTAGGGACACGCACACAGGAAAACTAAGCTCAGTTCTGGACCAGCTCCGGGCTACTCCCAGAGCTCTACCTAGCTAACGGGATGAAATTAAGTCAGTTAAATATTAATAAGATTAAATTAAATTAGATAACGGAAGACAACTGGTTGGTTTATTGGAGACAAATAGGACAAGGACCGTACAGGCAGACCTTCCGGGTTACCCGGAGGGGACAGTGGAAAATAGCGGGTTACCCGCAACACCGTCACAAGAGCAGAATACAGCAGGGGAAATAAACAGTAGGGGAAGAAAACCAGCAACAATGGGGGACAAAGGAAAACACAGCACAAATGGGGAGGGGGTGATAGCTAGCAAAGAAGACCCGGGGGGAACGGGGGCAACCCCGCTAAAATTGGAAAAGGGAAAGGAAGGGGGGAGTTAAGAGTTAGACAAAAGTGAAATAGAAAAGGGTTAGGGACAGAAAAAGGGATTAAAAAGGGTAAATTTGGGTTAATTTCGAAAAGGAAAAACAAAACGAAGTCACTTACGTTTAGGTGTGGATCGCCAAAGGTGGGGCCGCAATTCTCAGGACCGACCGTACGTGAACTTGAAAAACTCCCAACTGATGAAAAAAATTACGAAATCATTCAAGGAGAATTTGTTATGCGTTGGGAACGGGAGGGTCTATCTTCGCTAAGCCAACAAGAATAGGAAATACGTGCAATGTTAAGTTTACGCTCAGAAATAGGTGATTTTAAACAATTTTCAAGAGATGAGCATAACGTTAGCACTGCACAATATTTAGGGGGGTTTTCGTATATAAAATAATACAAGATCATCGGGTTTCCCAACAATCATAATAATACAATATTTTACGGGGAATTTGGGGGATTTTTGGGGGAGTTTTAGGAAAAACAACGAAAGTGGGAATTGGGAAAGGACTTGGAAAGGGGGTGATAGCGGGGACGCTATTACCCACATTACATAAGAACATGCCTGGTTAGTAGTACGAACCCGACTTTTTCTAGAGATCTTGGTGCTGCAGAGCACTATGTTCAACCAGTGGATTGTTTAATAAAGAAATCAATTAACCTGCAGTGTCATTAACTCATTAAATCTACACTCTAACTCCGTCAAATTTGGCTCAGCATTCAAGTAGCGAATTATGGGAGAAGAGACCTACTCGTAATTAGTTTTTTCTGCGATAGCTACAATACAAAGGCAGACCTGAATTCAAAAGCTGAAGGCTAAAAGTTTTGTCTAACTGCTAACTAAGCACAAAGGTAGCGAAGCATGGAATAAAGCCCCATCATCAAATAATTTGAGCCATTACAAGTGATTTTATTAATCTGGAGGAGAAATCGGAGTGGGATAAGAACAATAGACTAACGGTAAATGTAATTGGAAATCTAGAACTGTAACTCAGTGAAAAGTAGTTCATGTAATCTTCTACTGTATAAATGTAAAAAATAGGATTTAAATGTACAGGGGTAAGTGCTAAAAGTGCTCAAAAGGCTTAAACTAGCTTACTATGTATTTAGTCATAAAGGAGCAGAAATGGATGCGGGTTGATATTTGAAATCCATACCTGGTCGCTATTTTTCGGCCCTCACATTTTCTCATTTTCGCCTATTTTGTTCTCCACATGGGCCCACAAAACGAGAAAAGTGTGTATGTTGCAAAACTTTGCTTAAGCATTACCAGTCCAAAGGTGAACCCAAACATGTAATGAACATAGGAAAATGAAAAAGTTCAAAAAACTAAAAAGAAATATTTCCGCTGCCAAAGGTTTGAAGGGTGTGTGTCAGAGCAAATGGGCTATTATAACATTACATGAATATAATTTGGACTAAGTAACACGCTAAGTTGAAGTTAGGCTAGAGGTTATTGCTGAGAAAATGTGGCCAGCGTGGCTCAGCTCGGCTCGGCTTGGCAGAGAACTGAGAGCCAAAATTGTCACCTCTAATTTCATCTACCTTTCATTTCTTTAAAGCTGTAAGCTACTTAAATTTGTGATGACCCTTGTACATCTGCATCAGAAACCCCGAACCGTCTTGGTTGAGGAAACAAGGAAGCTTGAGTCTTTCCTTTTATCCCTGCTCCGAAGCAATACCGAAGAAGTACAATTTGACTGAGTGAGTTGAAATTTGGTAGGGGTAGGGTTTTCGAACCTGCTGATTTCAAAAATGCAAAAAATTTTAAATTTTAAAAAAATTTTTAAAAATTTAAAAATTTTAGTCTGGTAAGGGGGATCAAGGGGAACTGAAAAATGTTTTGAAAAAAATTTTGCTGAAAACTTGCTTACAGGGGTTATCTGGCGCGCTTTTCCAGAGCTAACGAAAAGCTGAATCGAGAAACCTACTTCAGATTCGTGATCAGCACCCCAGAAGACCCCTGTAAGCAAATTTTCAGCAAATTTTTTTCAAAAAATTCTCGGTTCCCCTTGGTCCCCCCTTGCCAAACTAAAATTTTTATATCTTTAAAAAATTTTTAAAATTTAAAATTTTTTGCATTTTTGAAATCAGCAGGTCTGATAACCTACCTCTACCAAATTTCAACTCAATCAGTCAAATTGTGCTTATGCGGTATTTCTTCGGAGCTGTGGGGGGATAATGGGAAAGACCCGGAAGCTTTATGTAATATTTTATTTTGCAATCTTAGTGTTCTTGTTTGCGATCTCCAGAGAAACCGTGCAAATATTAATCAAAATATGTCGTACATTTGGAGCTGTAATAGGTTGTAATTGTCACTTTAAGTTAGGTCTTTGAAATCAAAAGCGTTGGCTAATTTGCAAGCATTTATCGCCGGCTTCAACTGTCAAGATATTGCGGAACTTACAAATGTACGTATCTACCGTAAAGCCTAAAATATGCCACTTGAACCACAAATATATACCTACATCGGTACAGATCTGAAAAACCGCGAAAGAGGAACTAGCATGATTTTATGCGTTGATTATCTTGCTCTTTATCTGTTTGCATTTTTCTGCAATGGTTATTTGTTTGCATAGTCTGGTGCGGCTGAGCTCATTTTCCAAACCAAAGGCGTCACAGCGTCACACAAATTGAACTTCAGTCTTGGATTTGGCAGCCATGAAGTGCGGTCGGATATTATCTTGCTTAGGTCGCATTTGACACGCCAGTGGCTTATGACAGCCTGCTATTGTGGTCGCAAAGACCCTTAGCTCTCGGAAGGTGGAACTTGGTTTTGTGGATTTTCTATGTTATTCAATGTTCGGCAAACCGGCTTTTGGCTTTTGTTTGTTTTTTTACTTGTTCGGCTTTTTACTTGTTCGGCTTTTGGGGTTTTTATGTTAAACCATCGTACATTATGCAAATTCTCAACCATCCATAATATGTATTTTGATGTGTATTGCGATTTTTTTCTCTCAGTGGATAGTCAGTCAGTTAAAGTTTTAACACAAGTTAAATTCGAAATGAGCAAAAGGAATTTGAGCGAGTTCCGGAAACGGTTAGAAAAGTGTTTCTATTCTTTTTAGAGCATTTGAACACTGAATTTTGCAAAACAGGAGTCGTGTATTGCTTTTTATATTCGTAACTTCCGGAGGGTCCTGCTTTACACAAAATGCATGCTTTTATATAAACATGTGTCTGCTAAACGTCTGATTCGCGAATTAGTTTCAGGCTTACGATAGGTAATCTATTAGCAAGTTTTATTGATTAGTTACAGCCTTAATTCATTTAATGCAAATTAAAAACTGATTCCACGACACTGTAGCATGTTGTCTGCTCTTTTCGACGATAGAAAAATAGTTGCAGACTACATTCCTAGGAATTTTTTGTATTATGCAACAATTTTTATATAATTGGAATTAGAGCAGAAAGTTGTGGCATCAATGTTTTAATTGCATTGTTCTAATTAAAGTTATAATTAATTGATAGTAATACCGAATAAATTACCTACCGTAGACCTGAAGCTAATCAGTGAATCAGCGAGCAGGCACGCGTTTACATGAGGGGGGATGTGGGACCCCTCGGAACTTAACGTAATTAATAAGTGGATCCGAGTTAACGCACCGAGCATGCCTAGCATGCTTATGGTAGTGTACGAGTTTCATAGGCTTGTCTTATCTATTATGTACTCTTGGTCTGATACTTAATCAATTGGTTCCTGAAATGTCTTAAAGCAAAATGGCGACTCCCAATAACTCAGAAACTAATGGTGTCAGTTCGTTTGCGGTGATATTGTCATACCAAAAAAACCTGTTGTAGGACCTTGCAACCTGTTGCAAGATCCGGTTGCCTATTGCAGGATCCAGCAACCTGCTCTACAATCCATTGCAAGACATTGCAGGCTGTTGCAAGACGCTGTAGCTCTTGTAAGACTCTGCAACTTTTTGCAAAGCCCTACAACATGTAGCATGACTCTGCGACCTGCTGTCTACAGCATTTCGGCATTTCGGCCGGGCCGACATCTATTGGTTGGCGGGCGGGTATTGTGTCGGCGGGTTGGCTATTCCAAGCGGATCGGGACGAGAGCTGGTTTTAAATGCGGGCTGAAGCTGGTCGAAACGGACCGTATCGACTCTACAAAACGTTGTGAATTCATAGAAATCAGCTAAACACTCATTCTGGTTATTTTACAGCTAAATTTAACATTTCGTTGCATAATTTCCTTAATGCTTTGAAGCCTTTGAAAAATAGCCTTTGTTAGTAATATTTTAAAAATTTACTATTGGCGGGTCGGGCCCGGCCGAATCTTGTCAACTTGCCCGCCGGCCAGACCTGCCCTAGCAAAATTTTGGGCTGGTCCGGGCAGAAAAAATGCTCATCTCTACTGCACTACTCTCTTGCCGGATCCTGCAACCTGTTGCAATGTTGTGCTAAAACTTTTGAAAGCACAAAAATTTTCCTTTTTATTTTCGTATTTATACTTCACTTCGGTTGATGCTACTTCGATTTATAGGAAGTGTCTTGAAGTAAACCCAACTTACTTTCTTGCTTTTTGATTGTAGTCTACCAAAATGGGGAAACCCCACAGCGGTAACTTCAAACCGATAATATTTATAGGTTAAATAGTCTAAATAAGTAAACTTGATTTTGCTTCTATCACTATTTTTAAGATCCAAAGCATTAATGCAGTAACTAAGCCATTCTCAAGTGAAACAATCATTTGCCCATTTGTTTAAATAGTAAATTCTGAGAACCCTTCATAAATATATATATATATATATATATATATATATATATA
Source organism: Trissonchulus latispiculum (assembly GCA_030248195.1). Taxonomy (NCBI): domain Eukaryota; kingdom Metazoa; phylum Nematoda; class Enoplea; order Enoplida; family Ironidae; genus Trissonchulus; species Trissonchulus latispiculum. The sequence continues at coordinate 19,816 of JASAND010029970.1, read as the reverse complement.
TATATATATATTTATATATATATATATTTATATATATATATATATATATATATATATTTTATGTGTGTGTGTGTGTGTGTGTGTGTGTGTGTGTGTGTGTGTGTGTACAAAATAGTTCGAATAGTTCGATAAACATGAACAAGAATGACCTGTTCCGCGATAGCGTAAGATGAGTGGAGTAAAGGTTCTCATTTGTCAAATAAAAACGCTGATAAATATTCGAAGAAGTTTCTGGCGCTGCCTGTGATTTACAGCATTTAAACTGCATTCGGAATCATTGAAAATGTTATACTTCCCTAAAGAATGGCATAAAAATGTCGGTTCAGAATAATGGTCTACTGCATCCAAATTGGGATCCTTTAGGGAAACCCACCCCAGGCAGATTCCGCAATATTGGACCAAATGAGCTGAAATTTTCTAGAGATAAGTTTATAACAACGTCATAGAGCCAAATATCGCAAAAGCAAACAATTTTTTATTTTCTTCGAATTTTTGGATTCTCTGTTTTTTGATTCCTAAAGGAGGACTAATGAGAATCGAAAAATTGTCTCTCTTTGATTTTGCTGAAACGTTGTATGCAGGAATCTTCGGAGTAGCAGTACACAAATTTGAAGTACGTCTTTCATTTCAGCTTTTCGTTAGTGCAGTACAGGCACTCAGTTTACAATGTTCGTTTATTCTAAGTTAATGAAGGGATGAATCAAAAAAGGTACTTCAAACTGCTACGCCGAAACTCTCCTCGGAATCGAAGCGTATTGCGTATATTTAAACCCAGCGTGGTCGAAAACATCCAGATCCAAGTACAGATCGATTGGTCACATTTTGAGTAATCGGGGTTTTACTGAAAATTTTCCGGGTGGGTTTTCCTGAAAGGATCCCAGAAATGTCCTTCTAGTTAAGCGCAATAACAAGCAATTAATTACATGGAGTTTCTTATTCTTCTTATATTGTTTCTGTTAGTGCCAGGTTGTTGTTCTAAATTGAATCTTTACAGAAGCTTATTCTAAAGCACCTGCGGAGATAAGCAATGCGTTTATCAAAACATTTTGAGTGCACCATTTTATTATATTTCCCAGTGCCGACACAGTTAGGACTGGAAAACGACCTTTCGTAAACAGGACCAGTCGGCTGAATGCTTGCTGAACCTTGAAATGATTTTTGTTAAAGCAGCTTAAAGAATCTTCCAGGAAATTTAGATAAAAACCAATTATTAGAATTCTACTACATAGATTTAAGAGTATTTATATTTTGCGTAGCCTAGCCAGGCAATGCTGTCTGGGCTAATTCGTTCCTGGAAATTCAGCTTATAAATTGTTTATGTGTTTAATCTCCGTTATATTCACTATAACGGTGTGCTCAAAATGTTACAATTAGACGCGCACAACATAAATGATATGCATTTCACTGTAATGCAGAGACAAAAATGCCGTCAATCTCTTTAAATCTACAATCTTAAACAACATACATAAGACGTCTAAATATAATGAATAAGTTTATCAGTGCTTTTTTGCAAAGGGCTGCGTCAGTTGCGCTGCTGTTTGCAAGCGCAAAAACTAAGCGCAGTGAAAAAAAGTTCTGCAATGCTGATCGCTGATGCCCCGCAAAATATCCCAAACAAACCGCCGATGTTTGCCAGCACTTGGTAACCCTGAAACAACAATGGTACATATACTTAACATTAGAGGCAAGCCTTGAACTCAGCACTGCTGAAAATAAACTGAGTCTTGCAATAATGAAAATCCACTCAAGGGCCAACGTGGCCCAAGCCAGACATTATACTGCACAAAATTCGTGCTGTCACATTAAGGACTTCAGTTTAAGTTTAATGTTTTGCAATTTTCCAAAATTCAGAGAAGATAGGATAAAGAATGGAGATGCCAAACGCAAATACCAATCAAGGCATCAACAAGAATGGAGGAACAAGGAGCCATCTGACAAAATCATTATGATTGTTGATAGTTTTATAAAGTCAAAACAGTTTCAGCAGAATGAATTTTGGTGAATGCTTGTTGGTTTGCAGCTTTTTTCAGCAAAAAGGCGGCCGTTTAGTTTCCCTAAATTGTCTCCCTTCATCTTCCAGTTTAAGGTTTAAAGTTTAAGTTTTTAATCCCGTTTCTAATCCTGGCAATACTATATACACAGAGAATGATGTATATTAACCAGCTATGCTGAGGCACAGCCGTAAAAATGAGCAAAGGCCGTTTACAATGTGTATCAAAATTGAACATTCTCGGATCGGGCTCGCATTGATATCATTCGAAGACTGTCAAATAGCTGAGAAAAGGTTATAGTAGTGTAACAGACTGGAAGTGTTCAGTATCTGCATTGTAGACTGATTTGCGGAATAATAATACTGGATACGGTGATTTTACGAAATGGGTTAACATTGGAGATAACGAAAACCTCGTAATGTTTAGGTAGATTTCTTCGAGTGCATAGATTAAAGATTGTAAGATAATTGAGTTATCTCGTTTATAATAGAAAATTCGACCCGTTAAAATACAACGATAATAATTACTTTAGTGCTTTAGTCATTAGAAAGATTTTAAATTACTATAGATTCCACTTTTAACAACAGAATTTTAGATTTAAGTAGCTAACAATTTTGAGCCGAATGGATAAACAATTTGAAACAAGAAATAATTTGAAGTTACGGCAACTGAATTGTCTACTGATGCTAAAACCATGTCTGAAACTCAACTAAAAATCACGTTGTTTGATTGAAAAACTAGCATATTTAGAAAATATTCTCAACAACAATGTTTTGTTTTAGCAAATCACTTTGTTATCATAATTGAGCGATGCTGGAGCATAAAATTTTTGTTTTGATACGCTGACTCCGATATAAAAAATTGTTCGAAACTGAAAATAAAATCGATTTCGTTTGCACCAGCTAGAAGAGAGCTCTCCTGGTTTTACTTGAACAGAAGGTTCTAGGCGAGCACCATCCCTTTTTGAGGTGATCTGTATCTATACTATTTATCTATTTTTTGTTTTCCAAGCACCCGTTTATCTGCTTTAGTTCTGACAAAAACGCTGAAACCGAAGCCTACTCCATTTTGTGCTGACTGGTAACAGCACTGTACATACAACACAATTGAAAGTAAAAAAGGAAACATATTCAGAATATTTTGTAGTTATTTCGCCTGAATAGTCGAAGTTATTTTGAAGATAAAGACAGTGAATTGGTTTTGCACACGGCAATACTACATTGATTCAAACACATTTGCTGTTTTCAGCACTACAAAATGCTCAAGAACAGTTCAGTTGACTCAGAATAAGTGTTGCATGTCTTGGTTGGTTGAGAATAAGATGTTGTAACATTGCTAGGTTAACTTGGTACAAGTTAACACTCGTGTAGCGAAGAGCTTATATGGAACAAAAGGGCTAGTTGGGGGGGGTCGTTTTGTTCTCATTTTCTTCGAAGTTAATCACTGATCTCGGCTAATCAGCGACGAGCACTGGTCCTTTCCAAATCGTCTTAGAATTAAACAATTATAAGTACAGGGGTCCTAGCCATCAATTAACCAATCGTTCCCGAATATTCTACTCATCCGTTTAATACTAGCAGTCTTCGCTCCTACCTAGATCCTAGTTCTCGCTCTGACGCAGATAAAGCCAAATCAACCCTTAATTAAATTAAATTATGAGTTTAATGGTATAGTCAAGATTATGATTACACAAAAATAGTGTCATCTACAATTTAAAGAATACAAGGTTACACTAGCCTAAGTAAGCAATAAGCACACAGAGAATACAAGATTGCATAGATCTAGGAAACCACGGCAGGGATACAAGTAATACTAATTGATCAAGACAAAACCAACCGATGCTCATTAAATTCCTCAAGTTTTGGATGTCTCATTGAAAGTCCCTCAGCTTTATTCTTTAATGATTTGGTTACCACCAACTTACAGATTCAAGTTACCTTGATGACTCCTGGTTCCGAGCGTGTATGTGTTGATCCGGGTGGCAGGTCTTCCGAGACAGGTAGAAATAGATAAAAGCCGGTGCAGAAATTGGACAGAAACTGATCAAAATAAAAAAGACAAACGCGAGTCGTGGCTGGCCCAAAAGTAGTATAAGACAGATAGGTCCTCACTGACCTCTACTAGAATCCAGAAACCAACCACGACTGACTTTGAATTTTCGGAAATCTTGAGGTTCGGGGAAGACCTGTCAATCATGTGTGTGTGACGTGCAGGAGGCGGAGCTTGCGGCCTCCTTTCATGTACTGGGTTTCGTGCATGTGTGAATCGTTATACATCACTTATCTGTGACGCATGAACCCAGCTCAAGGGGTAAAGGAGGCTCCGAAAAACCCCAAACTTGTACGCATTAACCCTACTCAGTTTCCAGGGGAGATAAGTCCCCAATTCTGGATCCTTTTTGCAAATAAAAATGTCCATCACGAAACAGCAAGAACTTTCCAACTTCTTTGTTAGAAACACCAAAACAAGGAACAATGTTCAACTTCAAACAGAAACCGCATATCAAAGACGACAATCACCTGACAAAACAGTTCAGGTTCATATTCAAAAGACCCAGCAAAAATTTAGTAAAATCATACATTGATACTGTCAAGGAGTAGCTAGTCAAACATAAAATATGATCAAATCCGTATACGAAAAATTGCCTCAGAATACAAAAATTGCATGTTGTTAAAAAATCAAAGAAGTAGTCAAATATCAAACACCAATTCAATCGCTCAATAACCTCAGTTCCAGCTTAAACCTAACATTCCAAATTTTCTATCCTCCACATATACTTTACGTGTACGGAAGCTTGGCATTGTACTTAGAATATCTGCTTCTGAGTCGGAGTTATAAGTGTTGTTTCAGTAACCGATTTTAGTTTCAGTTTCAGATTCAGTCGGCGGTCCAAGACGGTTTCAATTACAGTTTCAGTTTCAAATCTCCTCCCAGAATAGTTTCAGTTTCAGTTTTAGTTTTAGTCGGAGTTTCAGCTTCAGGTCAGGTCATTCGAAAAACTGCAGTTCCCAGCCCTGAGACATACTATAATGCATACATTTATGATTATTTGTACTCCGACAGCAGAGTATTAACGAAAAAATCACTTAAAACCTCAAAATCTTCATGTTTTGAGAAAAGACTGAAATTAGTTTTAGGCCGTTCTACCCAATCTAGTTTCAGTTTCAGTTTCAGTCGGCCGCCTAAAATAGTTTCAGTTTCAGTTTCAGGTCTCTTCTCAAAATAGTTTCAGTTTAAGTTTCAGTTTCAGTGCCTGAAACTGAGTCCTGTACAACCAGAAACCTAGTTTCAGTTTCAGTGCCTGAAACATTACTACGAAGTCAGTAAAGTCATAATGGTAACCCGCCAACAAAATAAACAAATATCAAATATTACTTACACGATACAGTAACTCCTCGTGATAAACAATGTGGTATCCAACGGGCGTTTGAACTATTACCCAGCTAAAGCTGAAAAATTGAATATATCGAGGAACTTTTCCATATAAAAGAAGGACTGCACTGGTCACGTTGCGGAAACATTTGTCAACACTTGGAGTTTGCCTACCGTATTCGTTTCCGCGACATAACTAAATAGTTTGAATACAGAAATTTGTAATGACTTAAGATATTCCCAAAACCCATGCAGAAACAAGAGTAGTTGTTGGAGGGTGATTTATTTAAAGCCAACCTCCGGTAACCAAAATACTAATTAGTGATACGGATATTGATAAGAAACTGATACTTGTCAAAACAGATATACATTCACATAACTCACTTTGCTTCGTTGGATTGCATCTGAAAAAACTAATAAAGTAAACAGCTGTAAATTCCCTGTCAAAATAATGTTGCAAGTTCGCTGTTGCAAAGTTTGCTGCTTAATTGATACAATACTGGGATTAGCTTTAAATTAAATTTATAGTTGGATTGAGGTCCGGCGATATTTGCTTATTTTTTCGGATTGAGACAAGCTTCATATATACTAATGTGCCAGCGTTTAAGCCAAAAAAGGCCATTGGTTTTTAATTGAGACCATTTTAGAAACATTAATATGTTACTTTAATATGTTCCATTTTGCTGATTTTGAAAGTCTACGTAAAATTCAAATAGCAAGACAAGTTTAGTTTAGCACTTTTTCTCGTTTCAGCACTATTTACAAATCTACAAAAGGAGGAAAGAATGCTTGTTTAAAACGTAATAAAAGCCGGTTTGGCCGCTTGCAAGCACCAGCTTTGCCGTGGTAGATGTAATACACAGTTGTATGTGGACGCCTCATCGGGGCTGGGCGGCCGCGGAGAACATCACGCTGCTGTAATAAACTAACAGTCAATACTAACCCAGCGTGATTTACTCAGGTTTAATTAAGAAAAGAAAAAAGAAAAGAAAAAGAAAATTTAGTCCAGAGCAGATATCAATTCTTTTCGATTTCCGGATGTGAGACATCAACAAAAAAGGCAAATAGAAGAACTATTAAGCATACCTACTTTCTGTCTCATATAACTTGTAGTTCGTGTAACTTCAAAGAAGCCTCTCCTGAAAATAAAGTCGATCATTGTTCAATGGCTTAAAAACTGTTTGAAGAAACGTATATGTTGCACTTGCTGGCAAAAGTATAAAACATGCGGACCTTCCTTTACGCAAACAACGATTTGAGCGCAGTCAGAGAGAATAAGTCACCCTACTCAGGCCCGACAAGGTATAACCTGATGTCACGCAGGTCAAGACGTAGGAGCAAATGGCCAAGAAAGTTTCTGAAAAAATTTTCGATTTATTTTAAATTTTAGATTTATCCAGTTTATACATAAGTTTATGCAAAATTAACGGGTCATAGAAAGCCTTTAAAGATTAATGAGGCATTAAAGATAATTAATTAATGAGGCTGCTGAAAATTTTCATCGTGCTGTACCCACTTTTTGATTTCATGTAATCCTATATTTGCATAGTTTTCAATGAAAGAAAATGCGGTGTGGTATACCATACAGATTATGACAAAAGAGCAGCCACAAAACACGAAATTTAACAACAACTGATATATTTCTTGGACAAATACGTTTTCTTGAACTTACAATGTTCTATCCATGTATCCAATGAGGATTTATTTGTTATAATAAATACTCTACGAACCTGCAAACCAATGGACACTGACAGTTGCGATACCAGTCCTCGGAAACATTGTGAAATGATCCAACGCTGTTCCAAACACAGTCCCCTAAAAGATTCTTATAAAATTTCTAACCGAAATAACTAAAGTTTTCATTTTCAATCCGCTGTTTGCAAATTTTCTAAGTATCTGGTCTAAGGAAAGTTAGCAGAGTTAAAACTCTTAAGCAATTTATCATTATTCCTTTAACATGAAACTGTGTTACATTTGCTCAAGTCGTTGAGGCAACTGGGAATGCTCGAATCAGGAACCGACATTCGTTCGTCATAGCAATTGCACTTGTTAATGAGCGCGGCTTGGTAACAGGCCATGAAGCAAACCTAAAACTAAGTACACTTTTTGGTTTTTGGTTGGCCAAAAACTGCATGTCCTTGCTCCAGTTGTTAAAGTCTTGATAAAAAAAGGTTTTTAGATACAGTCCCGGCCAGACATAATAGCCAATTTTTTGCGAAAATTCGCAAATTTGCAAAGACATTCGCGGGTTAGTTGGGAAGAATTTCTGATGACTGATGATGATGATAATGACATCTCGGACAAGCCTTCGCGAAGATGTTTATAATTTCAATTTCTAATCTGTGAGGAAGGAAACTGATACGTGCATATTGTAACATAGCCTTGCTTTAATGCTTTAATGCTTGCCTTCCTTTCACCGTGGTTACATTGTGTGTTTTATCGTAGAGTCTTCAGTTAAACACAGCTGTTTCTATGATGCTCCTTGCAAGTGATAACCTAATACATACTCAAGCAAAGTGAATTTAAAATTAGGCTACCAGTCCCAGTGGGTGCTCACGAATTTACGCGAAGGGTCACAGAGGTCAGCCTTCGCAAAAGTTGTCCTTTCGCACCTTCGCGAAGAAGCGAAGGCCACTATTTCTGGCCGGGACTGTAGTTAGGATTTTATCCGTATGTTGGTTACTCCTATATCTAAGTAGTTTTCATTAAACGTTAATATTCAGTTCCTAATTTCTGAAAGACGGAGCATATCAATGGCGACGAGGGTAGGACTGTAATGTACTGTACTTTTCTTAAATACGATGCAGTCTGACGATGCATGATGCAGTTGCTCCAATATGACTATTCTATTATTCGATACATTTCTATTATTTGACTGGTAAGCGTTTCATCATTATCAAATCATGGTTTCCTATTTTGTATAGTTTGAGATATGTATAGTTCTGATCTTATATGATCAGAGCTGCAGTAGTTACACTCTATCAAGCAATTGCCGCAAACTTTCACAAGATCTTGCCTCAACTGAGAACATATAATCTTTGTCTAGATATGCACCGTCTGTGGCTGCAAATGTATTCTCCATGCAGGGACGTCGGAAGGAGTTCAAACGAACTTCTTCTTTCTTGAACAAATACATATGTTGTAACAAATAAATACAACAGATTCGGGCATGAACTAAGCTAAAAAATGCGTTTGGCAGAGCAAGTGAAACCATTCCACCTAAAGCCTTCTGTAGCCCTAAAATGACAGTAAACAGACCCGGAAAACAATCTTCGAACAAACAAGCAAGCAGTCAAATGATCGTATGCATTATATGGGTTATAATTAGAAACATTTATGCATTATGTGTATTATAATTGAAACATGTAAATAGGTTTTATCTGCTGGGCCATATGTGGTCAATCTTTAACTGTATTTGAAAAGCTCAACAATAGTTGTTGTTCTATGGTCAACGTACAGCTGGTAACGACAGAACCATACAACCAAAGCAAACTTACATACACAACTTTGAACAAAGAAAATGTGCGAGGAGAAATGACATCGCCATGAATCATAGGTACGGGACTCTGTAGTTTGCTATGAATAATCAGCTTGACACCAGTGTGCAGTTGGGATTCAATGAAGCTGAAGGTTGTCGTATTTATTAACAGTTTCATTCCTGAAAACACGATATGCCAACTTCAATCAACTAGTTTCTCAGAATTCAGTTTCACCCCTTTACTGAGTCTTTTCTAAATCCATGTAGCGCTTCTACCAGGGCTGGTGGGCCAAGAAGAAACCAGGTACAAGCCCAAGACGGAAGACGTCAGGCATCCTCGTAACTACTAAACCAGGACCTAGAAGAGAGAAGGAAAGAGGAAGGTTCAGCTTTTCACTCACCATTGAAAGTAATGAATTGGCCCCGCTGGGGACCGAGGATCGAACTACGGCCCTTCTGCTTCGAAGTCAAATATGCTAACCACTACACCACGGGATCATCACCTGAACCCCCATATCAGGCTTATCAGTCTTTCCTATGCCGTTCCCTTACATCAATGCCTGTCCCTGAATGCAACCAAGGAAAATATTCACCTGAGTCAAAACCAGACGTGAGACTGAACCAGTCACTGAATGTGAAGCAGTCTCCCTGATTTGGATCAAAGAAACTGTGGAATCTGCAACTCAAAATTGAATGCTTTTCACAAGGCGAGCATTAAAGTATCAATGAACCAGACCAAATAACTGAGTTTAGGTAGTCGTTAAGTCTGCTACTCCTGGGGAAAGGCACTAGTTCAATTCACTTATTAGCGCAACCTATTAGTGTTTAAAATACTACTACACTTTAGCAGATTCTATGAATTACTAGAAACTGCAGGATAGATCGGTTCCCTAATCTATTTAATCAACAGTATTCCTTTTCATGACAGAGCGTCCCAGCTCACGGATGTCATAAGATGTCATTACTTATTTACCGCTCGATTCAGTGTGGAAGGGTCGTATCCTAACTCGAATATTGACTAGCACTGGCTTGCACCAACCATTCTTAACTCGGTGTTACGTTAACTCGGTGTTAAGAGATAACCCGCAGTTAGACCGTTGCACCAAATTAGGTTAACGTAACTCGGTGTTAACCTTAAGGTTAACTCGGTGTTAAACACCAAAACGTTAACCCTCAGCGGGAGTAGGGTTAACCCTTATAGCGCCACTATTTTTAAGGATTAGTATTATTTTTATTGCTGAATTAAATTCTATGGTAAAATATAGGTACTGAGTGACAACTGAATAAAAGAGTGATTAGGACGATTCGGAGAAAGCTTCCACAAATTTCTCAATGCCCTCAAAAATTGCTTTGACCCTTTCGACAGCTATGATGACTTTTGAAACGAAGATTTCTTTCATAAAGGATATTGAGGTAAGGTTTACATGGCATTAATTTTACAGTACCCTTCCAGATGACTGTATTTAATTGTATCAAGTCCAGTACAAGAAAGTATTCTGTTAACCTTATTCTCCAGCCGATAACACCGAGTTAAATGAATGGCTATAACCGCTTCACGATTGGATGGAAACTGTTTCTGGCTCCCTACAGATTGGCTAACCCTCTATTAAAAGTTAACTCGGTGTTAACCTTCAGGTTTCGTAACCCTGAGCTCAAAACCGTTGGTGCAGAGGGTTCGGGTTAACCTTAACCATAAGGTTAACGCGGTGTTCTGTAACCTGCTGCACTCAGGGTTAACTCGGTGTTAACCCTAACTTTAATCTTATTTGGTGCAAACGAGCGTAGGAGGAAATGCTTTTTTCGGGTTTTCTCCTGGCAAGATTTCTTACGTCTTGTAGGATTACAAGAGCACGTTACTAGTATTTGTACTTGGACGAATTTGAAGTGTTCGATGTTTATGAAATATTTCTTTCAGTTTACGGAAATCAGCTAAACAGGTTGGGAAACTTGAGAACCTGTGAGCTCTAGTTTAAAAGCATGGGGCGATTATCAAAAAATAGCAAAGAGGTACTGTTTCTGTAATAGTGTACTTTTTCTGTGATTATCTGTAATGGCAATGTCATTGTAAATTAGTCGCAGTCATCAAATTTTCCATTCTTACGGATTATTTCTACACAATAATACTTAGTCTGACAAATTGTAGCAATTTCATAAAAATATATGTCCCCATGCACGATGTCAGTGTCACTGCTCCGCAAAGCGCTACGCAGTGAGCGCAAGGCTTCTTGCTCACTTAGAGCGCACAAAAAATATTCGACACTGAAGCTTTTAAATTGACTTTATGGTATCAATATTCAATCTGGTTTTAGCCGGAGTCATACCTAAGTTTGCGACAGCCTCGTAACGGCGTACTACTTCCAAGGAGAATAGAAGTACATTTTAAGTAGATTTTATTTTGAAGCTACTCATCTCTGTACTTAAACCAAATTACTTTGAAATGGAAATGGAATGTTTTAAGTAAAAGTTTATGACGTTTATTTAATAAAATCATGATTGAAAACGGCAACATGCATGGAGAGGTTGAAAAAGGTCCCACTGTGTCTGCTGCTGTATTAAGTTGTAACTGTCTCAGTCCGAAAGACAACCTGTATTGCTTATAATACACTAGTGCTGTTAATAGCGCAGTATTACTAGTATTGCTAATTCAGTATCACAGTATTGCCGTTTTGCTGGTCAACAGAGGCATTGGAATCTTCGTCTGCTTCCGCACCAGCTTTGCACAAAACTGATTTGCCGATTAGTTTTTTAAAATGTGGGTCGTATCCGTCTTTCCTATGAACGACGCCCTTCCACCCCACTTCTGGAGCCCTTTGTTTTTTAAACCCGTTGCCTTCCTAACAGGGATGGCCAATATCCATTGGAGCCTGGTTTGGTTGGTCATCTATCCGGGACCTTTAGTCACTCTGCCTTTTGTCCCCTTTTAGGAAGACGCAGAGAATAGCATGTCAAGGGCCCTTTTGTGTGTCTAGTTATGCTCAGTCCCGCACAAAGAAGGCTGAAACTTGCTACATCATCTTCTCGAGGTTATATTCATCTTCAGATTGAATTTTTAAAAATACACACTGAATTCACAGTCGTACCTGCCGAGACAATTAGTATTATGAAGGCTGCAGTACTTCAGCAGGATTTTCGTGTTCGCTCCCTGACGCCATCGGGAGTCTTGTCTTGTATACTCTGTGCGCAAGACATGGTTTAATACATGCAGAAAGTGAGGTAACGACTGCTAAAATTAATCACTAAATCAGACAAATGCCGCAAATCTGTAAGCATTCAAGAATGAAAAACAAATTAGCAGCGTATTAGCATTCAGAGATATTAGCAGCTGTAGACGGACGCAAATGTAGCTCCATGAAATCATGTACATTCCCGAAAATTAGTTTTAGTGATTAACCAAATCACTGTACTTATCAAATTTAAGACAACATCGTATTAATAGCGTGGTTTTCTCTTGTTACTTCCTACACATTTAATTACAGGGGATAACGGTAAATTAGGGTATTAAAGAATGATAAAATTGCCATTGATTCTAAGAAATATACTTCCTAAGTTCTTAACCTTAAACTAGACTAAACTTTAATACAAATCAAAATTTACAAATGCATTTTTTTTCTCATAACTGAATATGTGGTTTGTATATAACCTATCTGACATTCCACTTTGAACTAAAATTCCTCTGAAACCATTAGAAATCTGACTTAAACTCGCTAAAACATAGCATACAGACTGCAGAAGACGTGAAAATAAGCAAAATCGAAGATGGTTTAAAATCGGCCAAAAATTGACCCCCCAAAAAATTAAAAATTGCCAAAAAAGAAGCAGTGCCGCATTCGGGTCGGAGTCAACTGGCAGTTTCCAGCAGTTTGAGCAGTGCACGTAGCTCATAGGAAAGTTATAAAAATAATGTTAATAATAATCTTTTAATTCTCCTTTATATCTATAATAGGAAATACCTGAGTAAACTAACTGGACGCTATCATGTCTTTTGTAAGAACAAATGCAAAAGCAAATGACAACCACAAACTTACAGCGAGACATTGTACCAGGTTCTCCAGATCTTTCTGACTTGTTTCCCGAAATAGATTCTCAAGGAAGTCAACTTTCAGCAAATTAGGCGATGTCAGCGCATCAAACACTTCCGGATTGCGTCCATTTAGCCACTCCTTATCAGAATCTGAAATCAGGGAAAGCAGCAGAATTCGAAGTAGAATTCACACTCGATTATCTGAGTTTATATTTAGCCGTCGCACTAGCTCAAGGTATGTTTGATATAATTTTAAAATTATTTTCCATATAAATGTGATCTGTTTTCACAGTTCGTTCCCAAACACAAGTGTTATAATCTTAAATCCTCAAACTACGTGTTTCGCACAGGTATCATTATTTTCTTGGTTTACATTTTCAGTTTTAGACGGTTTAGTTAGGAAAAGTTTCCGAAATGCCTTTTCAACGAGGTGTTAACATACAATTGTGCAAATGAAGACATTTTTCTGTTGCGCTTAATTCTCTTAAGGTGGTGATTCCTTTTGGTCACATATTGCTGGTTGGCGGCATAAATTATGATGAAATTTGACAAAACTTTCCGAAATAAGTTCTTTTAGCGTTCTAACACCCTCCGCGCAAGCCCGATTCAAAAATTCGAGATTTCCGGTCAGGGCGGTTTTTTCCAGTTTCTGAAAGTTTGGCAGCAGCTACACAGTTATGAATATATTCATTCGAAAGATCTCATTAAGCTTCATATTTTTGCTTTTTAAAGCTACTTTCTATCTTTTCACTACCGTGAGATATAGCCGATTTTCTTGTTTTGGCGTCGAAAACTTGTCATTTTTGCAGAAATCAAATAATCCAACATTTCTTGAACTACGCAAGCCGTAAAATCAAACTAAGGGCGTCGACATGAAGGTCTCACAGGGACAAATTATCCGACGCATGATCGTCTTCCAACTGCTATCCTGTAGGCTGCTATCATAAAAAATGTAGTTTTTGCAAAAACACGACCAATTTTTTTCCAAAGGTTGTGGAGCATTCACCATGCAAGCTGGAGGGCTGCTACTTACCTTAATACGTTCTGCACAAATATACCCAGGGACGATTTTTTAGTTGCCCTGATTGCTGCTTTCTAGCTAAAGTAATCGCTTGACAAATTTGGAAAAAGTAGGCAAAATACAGGTTACGCACACATTTCAGCATATTCCTCTACAACGAAGAGCGATTTCACAATAAATAAAAAATCGTCCCCAGCTATTTGATGGAGTTATCGAATGATATAACCGATGTCTCGCGAAAAAATTTACTTGAGTCTGCAAAAATTCTGGAAAATCATACTTCTTCTAAAATGTGTTAAAAATATTTTTGAAAAGCAACATTAGTTTCATGGCATGCATTAAAAAGAGAAAATGACAAGCTACAGTTTGATATAAAAATGGCTTCTTAACTCCAAGTAATGAATGAGTAATAATGGTGCAAACTTTATGTGACCAAAGGGAATCACCACCTTAAAGCGAATCAAATTTAATAGACTCGTCCGTCCTTCCGCATAATGAATGAAACAACAGCAACGCATGATCAGGTTATTATACTAATTACCGTTTTGTGAGCAGTAACCGTTGATCTCCTTTTGTATTTGACAAATAATGTCGTTGTCTTCGAACTTCAAATGAGCCCCAACGCTTACCGCTACCGATTCCTCGTACGCCGATGTTTTGAAAAACCAATTTTGTTTCCTGTCTCGCATCAAAGTTTCGTAGTTCATGAAACTACCGAAGGGTATATACCTAGTACGCAATGACAATTTTCGATATAACCGATATTAAATTATCAACTGTCAATTTAACAGTGTAGTGTGAACTGTGTACTACTTATTAACTCATTCAACCTTGTATTCAAAAGGCATTGAGCTACATTCAAATAATAGTCTGAATTTTGATTAATTACATATTAAACGAATTTTTGACGATATTATGGTCAAAATTACAAACATATGAGTACGTAATGAGGAGACAGTCTTCCCTACAAAGGCAAAATAATCGAACACAAATTTCTATCTCAAAATTAACTGTCAATGTCAGAAATTATTTTTGCTCATTACACAAGGTGTTTAATTCCTAATAATTTATAATTATAATAAACTATAAAATTACTCTATTAATTTAAAGTAGTAGTTTTAATCAATTTGAAGCAACTCATATGTCATGAGATTTAAAGATGCAACATACGAATATTTTCAAGCTTCTGCTGCTTTCACTGTTACCGAAATTGTGTGTTCTAAACGTTTCAGCCCTTTCTAATAGTTAGCAATAAATAGTTATCTCCCAAATGTGGCAAAGGCTTTTAGCTCCATAAAGGCCAATCAGAGACCGATATTACTATTATGTAGTAGATGATTACCGTGGTATGCAATTGCGGTTCGGTAAGTGTGTTATAGAATCTAGTTGACTCGCTTTCTGAAGAGCAAGGAAGACATCCCTTGGCCACGGCGATAGATATTGCCTGAACAAAAACCAATTATGCAATGTTTCTATATTTGGAGGCCACCTAAAAGCTGTCGAAACATGGCCTTCACTAGGTGACATTGATTTCCCAAATATTCATGCCTTATAGTTGGAGTTTACTACTGAAAGCGGGTTATGGTTCAAGACTCTATCACGTGTTAAATATGGACAACAAAGAATGGCATTTGATAAATCGAATTATTGCAGCATGGTTTTATGTTAATATATTATTAACAATGAGACCAGTCCCACAGCTTGCACTCAGTTAGTTGAATGCTCTGAACGAAAAAATTAAATGATTTGGCTTTTGCATAAGGATTAGGTTAAGGTTAAGGCATAAGGTTAAGCTCTCAGAATCCACCTTTAAAGTTTAGCAGGTCTAACGAATTGTTTGAACATCATTATTATCATTTAAGCAATGGTGTGCATTCAAAATTGTAATGTATTACATATATTATACTGAATTTTAATTTTTTTTAATTTTAAGCATAACTAAAGTATTTTGCCATTTATAATAAAATGCCAACTTAACAATTTATCTTTAACTTGTACGAAGCTTACACCTGAATTAAAAAATATCTGATACGCCAAAGCCTAATCCTTTACCCCCCTCCCCCCCAGTGTGAACGTTTCAGCAGAAACTAGCTTATAAATGAACCTTTCCTCCTAAGATATACACCTTAAATCTTGTCCAGTGTGAATCGAAAGTCAAGTGTGACTTGTGTGTGAGACAGAATAATGCGTGTAGAAAACTGTGATCGCTTTTATTGCATTTAATATTCATCAGAGACCCATAATAGTATATATTTTCCGAATCCTGGTGAAAAAGAGTCCTTTTCAAATGTTAAAATTTTATTTTTTTTGGAAAAATTACCACTTTTTGACCCAAACTTTCAGTATACTGGTATCGAAAGATTTGAGTGTGGATGAACCAGGCTATATATTGCCATTATTGTGAATACAACGATGTCAAAATGTTGCCGCCAAGCCGCAAAATTTTGCGTGGAAATGAATATTCAAATACTTAAACTCATTTCAATAGGTCTTTGGCTGTTGTCATGTATGATGGCCATTGCCATTTTGGTCATGTCATGATTGTGTGGAATTATTTCAGTCATTATTGACAAATTAAAAATTATGAAAAGTGATGTCAACTCTACAAACATTCAACCTAAAGTTGTTACTCTCGTGTACGGTCCAAGGCCGGACTAGCTAATTTGACACTTTAACTCAAAATTGAGCACGCCACGTCAGTCTAGTTTTGAACTCTGGTTGGGTGAAATCGGCCCTTTGTTTGATTAGTTTACGCTCCATTGATTCGCGCGGGGACCGGAGTTATTTGTCTATTTTGTCGTCTTTTGGTCCGGTTTGTTTGTTTGTTTGGTTTCGTTTCGTTTCAAAGTGTTCTTGTGCCTAGTGTGTAAATGTAAGATGAGTTGTCATTTCGGGATGAGTAGGTTTGTGTGAGACTTTATCAAATAAACTCGCAATTTTTCCCAAGTAAACTCACATTATTAGTTAGATTGTTTTCTTTTCTTGCCGTAGGTTAGGGTAATTAAATAAATTGAATCCGATATACACACACTCACTTGAACTCTTGAACTCTGCTTGATTTCCGGGGATTTATTTGTCGAGAGTCACACTCCGCAGAGTGCACTTTCTACAAATTTATTGCTGTGACTTAAATTGTTTTTCTATGGATTTACTTTACAGTAACCAAATCTCTACAATTGCTCGAAATCCAATTGAAATAGGAGCAAATATTTGAAAATTTATCCCATGCGTTGTAACACTTTGACATCGTTGGATTCAGCAAAGATGTCATATTTAGCCTAGATCAACTACACTTAAATTTTTTATACCAGTATTATGACAGTTTTAGTCAAAAAGCGGTAATTTTCACAAATTTACTATTAATTGACTTTACTACATTAAAGCAGTTGCCTAGGTAGTCTAAAAAGAAATCGAAAACATTTATCAAGTATAGAGAGACCGCAGTAGCATATCAAAAATGAGAAAGCAGCAAAGATTGCGCCAAATGTTGTGTCCCTAAGATTTTAGAAGGCACTTGACTAAAACTACTTCAATACGATAGCTAGACAATATCAATTGCAAAGTAGCGGTTCAAAACTATAGATATTTATGACTATTTTGGAAACTAAATTGTTAATAAAAATACAAACCTTAACTGATTTTCTTCGTTCTTGTGCCATTCTACGTAATCAACTCTGATATTAACCACTTTCCCCTTTGCTCAGACTGCTGTTTTTTGGCACATATTTAGTCACTATAGTGCCTTAAAATGCTTTCAGCTTTTTTGCACTCGAACAGAGACTTTACGGCAGCGATAGAAATTTATGGAAATCAGCATGTAGCTGTCCCAAGAAGGTAGGATAAAGAATGAAATTTCTCGGGGATGGATGCAAATGTTACAGCGCCCTTTTGCATACAATATGTCATGATATTGTCGGTTCATGTGGCAAACGGCAACTTCTAATACTGTGTAGGACAATTTTCGAAGTCTTGATTTTTTTATGATTGAATTTTCCAAAAATGACAATTTAGACTAAAATTCAAGGTTGTCTTGCAAACTAAACAGGGCACCTTGAGTCTCAGCAATTGTCGCGGTAGTGTTAGGAAGTTTAAGGGACCAAAAGTAGAGCGAAATCCGTGAGGGTCGAAGCAAATTTGACCGCGCCGGTCGAAAATACCAGACCGTAACTCATATATATATATATATATATATATATATATATATATATATATATATATATATATATATATATATATATATATATATATATATATATACTAGGGGGGGAAATGCCCTCGACGGGCAACCAACTTGGTAGAATAGGGAAAGACTTGAATGTTAAATACACGGTGCATGGTTACAACTGAGATTCTGCTGAATCGGAAAAATGCCGTTTTTCAGCGACTAAAATGACAGAAACCAGCTTTGTGCGCCAAATAGGGAATCTACTCGGCGACTAAAATGAAAGAAACCAGCTTTGTGCGCCGAATAGGGAGTCTACTCGGCGACTAAAATGAAAGAAACCAGCTTTGTCGCCGAGTAGGGAATTCCCTCCTTCCGCCCTATTCGCGCGAACTTATCGTCTTTCGGGAGGAAATATATAGGTAATTATTCTGTTAGGAACTGCAAACGTTAGCATTGCGCTCAATATGTCATTTCCCGTACCGGTTGCGTGGAGGCTAGGGGTGGCGCTAGATTAATTTCTTTTTGAGCTACCTGATCCGTAAATATTTTATGCATACAACCGCTAGCAGGACCAACAGAAAGCAACAATAAGTATATATGCAGTTTAAACAATCTGTGGTCGACAGTCCTTGTGCTAAAACATATACAATCAATCGCATTTCATTTTATATAGTGTTTGATTGTATCAATTCTCGGCAAGATCAGCACAGAGCACACCTATATATATATATATATATATATATATATATATATCTATATATATATATATATATATATTTTTTTGCTCTCAATGTTTCTGATAGCACATCGAAGACAGCGTATTTATGTCTGTGAAAACCTTGACTTACGTAAGCGCTTGATAAAACTGTTGTTTTGCATTCTGAAGTAATTCTGCCATTCTGAAACTCTCTCATTATTCAGCAAAGCAACACATAACAGGCTTCAAAGTTCGCGCGAATAGGGCGGAAGGAGGGAATTCCCTATTCGGCGACAAAGCTGTTTCTTTCATTTTAGTCGCCGAGTAGACTCCCTATTCGGCGCACAAAGCTGGTTTCTTTCATTTTAGTCGCCGAGTAGATTCCCTATTTGGCGCACAAAGCTGGTTTCTGTCATTTTAGTCGCTGAGAAACGGCATTTTTCCGCTTCAGCAGAATCTCAGTTGTAACTAGAGATGAGGACGAGCCGGACTTTTCCGGCTCGGCTCGGCTCGGCTCGCGAGAAAATGAGGTCGGCTCGGCTCGGCTCGGCTCGCGGTCATATCCGGCTTGGCTCGGCTCGGCTCGGCTCGGCTCGCGGTCATATCCGGCTTGGCTCGGCTCGGCTCGGGAAGATTTTGAAAGTGGGTCGGCTCGGCTCGGCTCGCCAAGCTTGAAATTTCAAATTCGCCAGATTGCATGGAATTTTTGTATTTAGTTCCTTGTTGTCATGGTCAAATTTATTAACGAAGTCGTAACCAGTTATAATTACAAGTTGAGATTTATCTTTAGCCTCTGAAGATCATATTATATACTCGAATACTTGAAGCAGTTACAACATTTTACAGGTATATAAGATTTTTATAAAACCAAAACTGAGACGTAAAAATGAAATAAGTCAAAAGTTTTTCTTACTAAAAGTATATCAATACCATACACAAGTTGGCGTCAAGGACAGCCTAATATTAAGACTAACATTTGCTTGGAAGGTATCGACAAAGCTAAAGAAAATTATTGGCAATTATTATTAGTCTTCACTGAAATTATTAGCACTTAAATAAGTTCGAAAATAT